>JARJEB010008812.1:0-12803 GCA_030264535.1 Liometoxenus newtonarum
TTCACTTTTGATTTCTCTAAAGAGTTTTACTGTTTCATAAAGTTTTATTGTAAATTTGTCGTTGATCCAATCCGGATAAATCAAGCTTAAATAAAAGGCCATTATTTCTTCTTGATTATGTTTATTCAAAAAACCATCATCGAAAACACCAAAATCATCATCAAACGGACATCGATATCATTCTTGGAATCTCCACCCACGAACCTATAACTATATGCAGATGGACTCAGCAGATCAAGTAAATTCTCGTGTAAATTTTGGCAACACCTGACCAGCTTCAAGCACCATGGAGGGCCGACCGGAGCCGAGCTGACCCCAAAACCATCGCCACCAATGGCTTATTAGTAATTTATTAGTACTGTCTTCTGTCGCCAGATGTCGCTAGTTTCAATTTCTGTTTTGAATCTTTTTTGAAAATAGTTTTATTGTACTAAAATAAATTTTTAAATATTGAAAAAAAAATTTGTTCATGATTTATCGTCGCGCGGGGGCCCCTCTCGATTGGGGGCCCCTGGCATGTGCCAGGTTTGTCCATATGTAAATGCGCTACTGTGCCGCACGCATTTTATCTGCGTTCGGCAATGGCCAACTTTCCATTCGAAAAATCATACAGCCTTTGCTATTTTCCGCCTGTGAGTAGAAAAACATTATCAACGTACAAATAAAACACAAAATTAAAAATAAAAATAAATCTAATGTTATCTTGTGATGTTATGCATCGTGCGTTGTGTTTAGATTTAAAACATCCAGTATAGCACTAAGAACAGAAAGATTTCGAAATTCGATTTTTATACTTTTGTAAAATTCCACCATGTGGCGCCAGTAGTTCTACTACCGTTCGGAATAATGTCAAATAATAATGCCACCTGTAACGTTTTTACGGTAGTGTAAGTAAGATAACTATAAAACAAATAAATCTGATTGGCTAATCACTCCAAAAAACAACGATGCCCAAAGGTCTGGATGGCACTTTGACAGCGTCCATCAGCAGCATCAGCCTAACTTCCATTTGGTCTCGAGTCAGAATTTCTTGGCTAAATTTTACTTTATGACCCCACACCAGTTTTTCAAACAATGATTTTTTCGATCGAAGAGGGAAGATGAAGTGATGTTATATTAACAGTAATAAGGAACGGTGAGTTGCATCACAAGTTTTAATATTTTGATGGTAAAAATCAAAATTAATTTTGTTTGTATTTGGTTCTTGTAACATGCGCCTGATGATGTGACCTTGAAGTCACGAAACTTTTTACCATCAAAATAATAAAATTTGTGATGCTAAATATTCAACTCACCGTTCCTTATTAATGATTTTTTCGTTTAAATATAGATAAGGTGAACCTAAAATGATAAGAAAATTAGCGCGGTCTGCAATATTACCTGAGTTATAGCTCTTCAAAGTTTGATTATTTTCTGTGCTGTTTGAGAGGTAATAGAGGTTAAAGAATTTTCCCAATGTTTCTTTCCGTCGTACTTTTAACCGAATTGGTTTACTGCACCCAGTTCCGTTTGGGTTAGTCCTTATTGGGGTTAACGAGACGTTGGTGTAAACACACAAAACGTACTTGGTTTTAGCGTACTTGGTTTGGTTCGTAGCCAAATTTCAGTCTGACGACTGTCAAAAGTATGAAGCATGCGCATTGACACGAACAGCATGCACACATTTTTAACCTCAATTTTTACATAAAATACACAAAATAATGGTAATGTTGCATACCGCGCTAATTTTCTTATCATTTTAGATTCGCTTTAATATTTAAACGAGAAAAGCATTGTTTGCAAAAATTGGTGTGCGGCCATAAAGTAATTTCCAATCCAATTTTACTATTTATCAGTTGGTTATGACCAGAGTTTCATATAAAATCTGTAATTTTAAACTGGTGTGGTGTGGACACCACGTTTGGCTAAAATTTATAAATTATTTTTAATTTTGAAGAAAATTGAAGTAGGTATATGTTGAGCACCCTTGGGTCTAGTTGACTTGGACGGTAGTGACTGCCTGGAGAAAATAAAGTTGAGTCGACGTAACGGCGAAACGTTCTTGATTCAATCCGGCAACCGCTTTAATATAACTTTGACATTTATATCGCTGATGGGAATTAGCAGGGCGCACGATAGTGAAGATTGACGGTGCAGGACGACGAGCCATGATGTTGGGTCGAAGGTCGAACGTTGAGGAAAAAGTGGAGGAAAAAGCGGAATAAAAAAAGGTATGTATAAAACAAAAGTAATGGAAAATTTTCAACCCTATAAACGTTTAAGATGAGATGGCGATAAATAGATACAATAAATTCTTTAGCTATTCGTCGGTGAAATTAATTATTGAAATTATTGAAAGTATTGAAACAAATTGGTCAAAGATCAACAAGCAGTATATTTGCAAAAAAATACCATTATTAATTGCCCTTCTTCTTTTGTATTTGCTCCTTATGCTTACAATTAGTGTTGCACTGTTACCTTTTACATATTTGGAAACAAAACAAATTAATTTCTTACCGAGAAAATACCCCAGTACCAGAAAACACAACAAAATGATGCAAAGGAAATCAATGGCATCCAAATAAAACATCTTATGGTCCGTGCAAATGCTTAGCTCCCTTGTGTCGTAAAACGTATTCAGTCCACCAGACAGCCGTTTCGAATGGATTCATTGGTTGGTCTTCAATGATTTTGCCAACGTTTTGACTTTATTCCTATATTGATTATTTGTGATAATTTCCAACAAAGCGGCTTGAAACTCTTCAATAGTTCTATGTAATATTATGATCATGGCCATGATCATGGGGCTAACAGGGCTCTAGCCAGGGGGCCCGTCGCCTCATGTATAGTTCATTACTAGGGGGGCTGCCAGAGATCCTGGGCTGGCCTGGGGGTCCACGTTAGGATGTAGGACCAATGATTATGATTTAATTGAATACCCAGACCTTTCGTGTGGACACGGATAGCATCAGCATGCTGGTCAGCGAGGAATGGAATTGCAACAAGTGGAACACAGGCACTCACAGTTTCCTCTTGTAACGAAACATATGGGTGGAGGTCCAGTCTCAACCACTGGCAGCGATGCTGAGGGAAACTAACGCGCGTAGGTGTGTGGGTGATGAAAAAAACTGTACGTCAAAACCACGTAATCGACAATTAATCAATCAACAATCTCTTTATTTCCACAGATAGCATTGGCGACAATCGGCCCAAAATACCACCACGTGGCATGCAGACACGTATCCCAGCCAAAAATCAAAACGGAAACAACGTGTCCGGATGAGAATCTACAAAGCCACAGTTAATACACCAGAATAACAGGACGCGAATACTTATGGACAATAACTACACGGACGTTCTCTCGGCGGGGTTAGTTCCCTTACCTACAAAGCAGAAGCAAGATGTCCGAATAGACCTCGGAAAATCCCCAGCCAAGGGCATGCTTGAAGACACTTAACACCGGACAACGATCCGTATATGATCGAAGCTACGCCGTAAAAGAACGCATGGACTCACACGCGATACGCTCGACGATGAACGCGGGAGCGCTGATCGGTGGTAAAGCGACAAAGCTACAGGGAACTTACTCAGCTCCGACCTTGAGGAACCTAGTACAACACCTCGCCAGATGGGTTGCCTATAGTCGGCGGCTCTATTTCGCCACACTCCAATGATTGTATACCCGCTTGATTGACGAAAACTCTGACATTATTATGTCGAAGTACGTCAAGTTGAGGGACCCATTTCGCGATTTTAACATTATTGTATTTTTCAGGTAAATAGTCATCTTCAAACTTGCAAAGTACTTTGTATGGCAACTTGGCAAAAGTCTCCAACATGGTTTGGCGGGTTTTCGGTGATATGTCTTTGGATTTGATAATACTGCACATACTAAATAAATGACACCTTCTTTGGCACAGTCCTGGAACAAAATAACACTTTAAGGAGGGAACACGTAAAAATACAAATATTCTTATGTTTGGTAAGGGCTTGGGCTTATTATTGAGAAATCCTCCGGCAATGGATATCGTAGCGTATCCATGCTTCCCATCATATCAAATACATTTAGAACTTCTTCATCTATCAGCGTCTCCCGGACTATTTCGGTATGAATGAAAGGTGCAAGTCCAAGAGAAGAATAAGATCGAAAACAAATGCAAACATTCGTTCAAAGAAACTCATCTCTTCTCCGAATGGCAACATGGGATTGGGGTACAGAATACTATGAACCGGGTTACCAACTGCTTCTTGGTACACGTGGTATGTTTCGGATGAGCCGATCCCAATCATGGGCACATTAAATCAATGCTTGAACGCCAACATGGCAGGATTGAGGCATTCACGGATCAACAGGTCAAAGTGTGCGTATTTGTTCATGAATTTCCTGGTAGGCCAGTTCCACCTTGGCAAGGTAGTAGACTGCTTCTGCCATCAAGCTTATAGCGGCAATCTTGTTGTGATTTTGATTGACCAGGGTCATAACAATTGCATTCCAATATTTATATGCGGCACTGATGTCGATCTCATGCAGGTTTTTGATGCTGGAGTTATTCATCAGGTCTATTGTGATCAGGACGAGTTCATGACCACGGTTTGCAAGTTCTGTCCATAATGGACGATAAAAGTTTGATTGCTGAATGAGGGCGAGGACACTTGGGCTATTTCAAAGCAGTTTTAATTATGCGGTCGCATCTTCAGGCACTAAGTACAGGTTCGCACCGCACAACTTTCCGAACATGATATCAAAATTTCCGATCAACATTATTTTCGCAAACTTTGGTTCAAGGTTGGAAATTTTTGCGGTGCGTATTAATTTCTGTGCGTAGTATGTACTTTGATGTCAGTTGTTGATTATAGTAGATACTCATGTCATATGTTGGTTTTACTAATGTGCTAGAAGTTACAAACAGTACCTATAATGTGAATGTAAGTCAAGAAAAGTATGAAAAATCGATTTTGCATTATTCCACTAGTTTTTCTTTTTCTTTTGTGTATTTTTGTACTTCCACTTTAGCGTATTCCCATGCAAACTCCCGAAGTTGTTTATTTTCTTACAAGTTACAAGTTACCGGTGCATAATACAGAATGTTCCAATCCAACATCGCGAAACCTTAAAGAGACGTGAAGGTTTATAAAAGTACCTGAATCGATAATAATAAAAATGTCAATCCGAAAGAAGTAATTTTAAAATACCCAGCGAAATATAATAATAAAAGTTTCTCAATATTTTTTAGGCAACATTACAAATTTATTAGAAATTTCATGACCCTGTGTTTAATATTGAAACTTTCAATATTGTGTATTGTATTTTACAACAATTGTGCACATTTATTTTTGAAAGTAGTGAATAAGTGTGTAAGCGCATTAAAGCTATTCAGGTTCGGAGTTTATTCTTATTGTTGTTATGCTTTAACCGTTAAGCATATTCTCGTTTATGAACGAGGAATCAAGTACACTTCAAGCAGAAAAACAAAATAGTTGCTTGAAATCTGAAAGAAAAAATGTCAAAATCTTTGGGTCGAGGTAACACCTTGTATTTTTGTAGTTTTTGTAGTTTTAATCTGAAAGAAAAAATGTCAAAATCTTTGGGTCGAGGTAACACCTTGTATTTTTGTAGTTTATCTTCAACGGCTCAGTTTGCGAATATCCGTTAGCTTAGCTTACATTAAACACATTACCACCGGCTTTCATTTGTACGAAGACCCGGACGAACTTAGTAGTAAAAGTACATGGACTTTTTTAGTGCTATAAGCTGGTAAATGTACTAACTCGAAGGTGCAGTGGAAAATTGGTTCCTAGAACTTAAACTTGATGTTGCTTATATGTAGGTAAGACTGGTACAATAATGACACCGTAAAACTCGTAAGAACTTTGCGCAATGACGTGACGAAGTGATATGGGCGAAATGAGGACATTCTTCCTTCGTTTACCTTCTCCATGGTTGCAATTTTCCCTTTTGCGATGCGACATAGCGTCCTTGAGTTCAGAGTTGTAGGTGGAAACGTTTAAGCTGTAGGCGAAAGTGCAAATGTGCTATGCAGTTTTTATGATTACGAAGTGCACAATAAAAATTCCTGAAAATATAAAATATGATTTTATGCTTGGTATATAAGTAAATTATATGAGATTTC
Source organism: Liometoxenus newtonarum (assembly GCA_030264535.1). Taxonomy (NCBI): domain Eukaryota; kingdom Metazoa; phylum Arthropoda; class Insecta; order Coleoptera; family Staphylinidae; genus Liometoxenus; species Liometoxenus newtonarum. The sequence continues at coordinate 6,111 of JARJEB010008812.1, forward strand.
TATTTACTTTACAGGTGAAAATATTATTTTCGCATAAAAATGAAAATCACGAAATTTATTTCATTAAATAAATTTATTAACTCCTGAAGTTTGCTTCAATTCTCTCGATTCAAATTTGAAATGCGGAGATCGTTGAGAAAATAATAAGCGCCGCAAGATCAGGCGAAGGAGCATAAAAAATAATAATTAAGTTTCTAAAAGGAATTATTGGATTATTTATCATTTCGTTATATTGTGGCCTGGCTAGTAACTGAAGGCAGCAATAAGAAACGGACAAAGAAAGGTGAAGACGAGTTTGTGGAAACAAGAGTTTCGCGCATTTCTCTGGTGTGCTGGTGGCTGCATGGAAAATAATAAAAGTAAATTGAAGCATTATATCTTCGCCGAGCATAAGTTAAATTGCGGTCTGGGAGCAGCATTTTTTTTAATCGCGTATATACATAGCGAAAATGAAACCAACTAGAGAAAACCATGCTTTACTTACCTCTTTTTTTTTCTCCAACATTAAATGTAAATCTACACTAGCAAGTGCCGTATTCCAGCAGTGAGCAGATTAAAACAATCTTTCTATTTACATAAGCATAATAAACGAATCTTTTAATATCAAGCTTGTTACATATTCACGTTTTAACAATAATATGCTCTAATTCTACGAGTTTCTAAGCAAAGTGCTATTATCATGTGCGTATGGAGTTATTGAGGTTATCAAGCTTCCTTCTTTACCGACCAATTTGTTAGGGTCGGCCCATGACGGGTACGTGTACGTACCAAATTTCTTCGCGATCCGTTTGTCAATTCCACACATATCACTCCAAAAACCACTTTTTCAGACTCAGGGAAGCGAGATTCATGGAGATCCGGCGAAAATCCGCAGACATCGATTTTATGTGTGAATACTGTAACAATACGTATCCGAGAATCGGAGAGTAAAAAAGATGAAGTGAAGGCACCACAGAGGCAATACACATACGCACTTTGTTGGGGAAATGTGTGACACCAGTCCGCACAAAAGGAAAAGGGAAAACTTATTCTATACTGCGGCTACTCAAAGCAGCATGAAGCCTGAGATCTAAGATTTGAGATGCAAAGCAAAGAAAGTCGAGTTATAACAAATCGTCTGTTTTTGGTAGTAGGAATACACCTACTTTCTTTGTGTTATGCTAATATTTTTTGCTTTTCTTTTTTACTTTCCGACTTACCGAAGGTATAGTATGGAAAGATATGTAATCGACGAAAATTTCGAAATCAGGTTTTCGACGGATCTCCACGAATCTCGAAACTTTCAGCGTTCCATAAGCTTTGGGAACGCTTAGGTGTGATTTTAGTGCAGAATAATGACGTTACACTTAGCTTGTGAGCGCTTGAGCGGTCTAACCGTATTGTTTATAACCAGTTACGAGTGCTAGAGCTAACGGAATGCAAGTTTTGTTGTATGTGATATAGCACAGATGCATATGCGCATTGGGGTTTCAACACATAGTTTATCACAATATGATTATAATTTATGTATTTTGCTATGTTTGACCTGAAAGGAATAGGGACCTTCCTTTCAGGTCCCAAATTGTCAGGATAATAATAAAATAAAAAAACAATACTAATTTTGAACAATTCAGAATGCGTTTTCTTTATTCTCTATATTCTATTCTAGCTCCAGTGTTGCCAGCTTACAAAGCTTTCAAGACCGGTTGCGAGGAATGGCAACGCCGCACGGGCCACGGGGTGGGAGCTCAAACTCAAAGTCTCAAACACGTGTTTATGTTCTTTGCGTTCGCACTGTTGGCAGTGCTTCATTTCATCTGAGCTATTTATTTTCAAGTGTGTGAGGTGAATTTTGATTATATCAAGATACATGAAGCAATATTGTTTAAAGCCAATGGCAACTAATCAATTTTTCACACACGGTATTGATAAATTTTGCACAATTTGTCATGTGATATTAAGAGATACAGATAGCAGTTATTCAATCTTTTCTACATTAGAAGAATTGGAATCCCCTATGTATGTATTCCAAGTCCTACTTCAGTCCTTTTCAAATGTAAGTAATTTACTTAAGAAGAATCGTAACAGGAATACAAGTTCATTATTTTCAGTTTAATTTTTTTGATGCTCGTCAAATGGGTTGCACCTCATGTTATGACAAAACTATTGAAGTAAATAAATTCATTCAAATGTGTAACAAGGCATATGAAAATATACAACAGCATTTGAAAAGCCTAGAAACTGACGTAAAAATTGAAGAAATAAGTATTGGACCTACCAGAATTATAATTAACGGAGGAGGATTCATAGAAGAAATGGAAAATGGGAAAGTCACCAATTTGGATGGATTTGGAATGGTTATTTCTGGTACAGAAATTTAAATTGCTGAAAGAATACTTCCAGAAGGAATGGAAAAAAAGATGCTAGCAATAATGAAGAAATTATTATTTCTCACACAGAAATAGTAACTGAAGAGAAAATAGGTCGTAGCGATTTCGATAATCTCAAAGCAGAGAAAATTAACGCTCAAATGCACGATGAACTAATGGGTTTGATTAAATGCAAGGATTGCCATTTGGTGTTCAGTGACAAGAAAGAACTGGGTGATCATCGAAAGGAAGCCAAACATGCCAAAGAGAAACCATTCCTCAGTGAATTATGAAAAGCTTCCCTGGGGCCCAAATACAATTTGAGAAGGCGTGATCAGAGGCACAATGCACATGGGGCGGATATTTCGAAGGACTTGCGGCTAAATCAGGATCGACACCAGCCGCTCAAAGACCAGGACACTGATGTGGTGTGCCCGGAATGCCAGGACGTGTTTTACAACGACAAACAATTGAAAATACATATGAGGAATCATGAAAAGAAATTTTTGTGTAATGTCTGCGGGAAATGTTTTATGACGAAACATTGCTCGTAAGTCGTAGTGTATATGATCGGAAACTTATGCGGTGCGAACCCGTTCCTAATAACTATCTCCCACTTATTAAATAAAAAAATACACGACACACCTGCAAAAATCATTTTTGAAAGATGCTGTATTCGAGTCATTTTAATTTCTCGCCAATTTCGAACACCCTGTATAAATCGTATTTGACAAATTCTGTTTAAATTATATTTGAAACACCCTGTTTACTGCATATAGTTTCAATTGTCAATTTTGAGCTTTTTGAAGAATGTTACGTCTTCCTAGCAATATGCGTAACATTCTATTATCTGGCCTTTCAATGTTCTTTTATGGCCTAAAATCCATAGTTTGCCAATTATATGCAAATTTATGTTTGGACAATCCCGTTCCGTTACCTGGTTCTCTCTTTTTCTATCACACACACACACACACCACTTTTTGTACTAGGGAAAGCGATTTTTTGGGTGAATTATTAATGAATTACATACGGTAGTATTGGAAAGTAAAAAGGTATTGATATGTTTTATTTATTATTTATGCAGAATTGCACATGTCTCTTGTCTTGTAATTGTGAGCCTACAAACACTCAATTCTGAGAAAATTGTCCTTGGTTTTAGAATAATATGAAATCATGTTTGTCACCTTGTGCACATGTGTACTAGTACTCAATTTTATTTATTCATTTTATAGGTGCATTCAGATGACTCTCCCAACGAAATAAAATTAAAGGCGCGCAAATGCGAACAATGCGATTGGCGATTCACCCAGGCAAAGGACCTGCGCAAGCACATGAACATACATAACGGAGTAAAACCGCACAAATGCGAACAATGCGATCGACGATTCACCCAATCATCAAGTCTCTACAGGCATATGGCCATACATAACGGAAGAATAAAAGCGCACAAATGCGAACAATGCGATCGGCGATTCACCCTGGCAGGGAACCTCCGCACGCACATGGACTCTCATACCGTGGTAAAAGCGTAACAATGCGAACAATTCTATCGACCATTCACCCAATCATCGTCCCTCCGCAGGTACATGATAATACATAACTGAAAATCATCTATACAGAATCACATCTACAATAATTGCATGATTTGCGATAGAGCCTTTGACACTTCTAGCACCCTAAAGATACGTTTCCAATTTCATAATATTGTAAGAAAAAATCGGTCTCAATTTCCCGACCATATACACTACGATTTCGTAGAAGTCGTCGATCGTAAAAGTAATTTTGATCGGTAAGTTGCATTGAAAATGATTACGTTCTGATATCACTAAATTTCTCTGCAATTTCCACTTTCCAATGAAAATGACTTCTACGATCTATTACTTCTACGAAGTCGAAAGTTTATGCTGTGCGAATTTAACGCACCGATTTATTTAATCTATTCCCACATTTGTCTACCTGATATTTTCCTACAAAAAAAGTAACCATTAGGTTACTAGCTTAATAGAATTTCACTTTTATTGTTAAAACTAATAACAGCGAAAAAAACGGGTTAACTGTTTTGTAAGGTTACGTTTTTAATTATTATTTGGTTGTAATTGCTTTGCTTCCTATACGGTTTATAGTCATAAAAGGGGATTTTATATAGCGTAATATTAATTTATAGCGTGTGCGCGTGTGGTCACTGTATTCGTTTGATACACAACTTGAACGTTTCTTACACAACGTGATCTCAAAGCACACAAAAAACTTTATAAATTGCTAAAAAGATTCAATAAATATAAGAAAATTGCAAGTAAAATGTATCATCACTAAATTTGTTGTATAAAAGTGGTATGAAACTTTTTTTAAGAACATTTTTCAAAACACTCTGTGTGTGTGTGTGTGTGCTTTAATATTTAATTCATATTTCTAATATTGCTACCTAAACAGTACATAAACCTAAAAGGTGATTTCTACGAGGAGAAACTCAGAATTTCGTCCAATAAAATCACGTACCAAGTGTCCCACGAACCCGTTAATCAGTCTTACTGCCAGATATGATTTCATGAGTTAATTTGGAACAGCCTGTAGAACCAGAAGAAGGTTCAAAAGCACCGCACGTTATAATGCTATTCATTTTCGTGCTCGGAACGGTCAATTTGCGCTTGTAATTAATATTGTGTATCAAGTACATAAAAGGGCCTATCAGTAACGTCCTTCCTCTTTACCATCTAACTCCGCAACAGCTCAGCTATTCAACTAGGGCTAAACACGCCGCAATCTAACATGTAACGAGCGTTTGCTGAAACGCATATCTAATGCTGACATCAGTCTCTAAACAACCACTAGCTGGTAGCAGGATAGACTCGCATGGATAATACATACATAATTCACACTCCAACTAAGGGCAGGAAGCAGAAATATAAGTTACATGTTGGTTCGTCAAACGTTGTTTTTGATTTTAATGTTTTAAATTTGTTAAGGCTGTAAGTGTAGTTAATTGGTCCTTCAATCGAACAGAAATTTGTTCTAATGCTATTCCTCAACAATAATTAATATCTATATAAATTACAGAAATCAACATTTTTATCATTATTGTAGTAATCAGGTCTGTAATTGCTTCGGTCAGAATTACTGACAAAGTGATGAATTTCAATAACTGGTAACTGATAACAACCGTAACTATGCTAACTAGTCCATCAGAACGTCCAAGGGTGTGGAACACGATTATAACAAAGATGCTTTTGTATTCTATTGGCTTTCAGTATTCAGTATAACTTTATTCCAAACTAAACTCGAATGCATTAAGGGGTTAAGGATGGTCCATTTGAAATTTGGACTGAGCGCAAATTGATATCGTGCCCAAAGACATATGGTAATATCATACGAAATGTAATAGTAGTGAATTCGGTTTGGTTGGTTGTATAGGTAACTGTAACATTACAATAACGAGCAAAGCCTTATACACGCGACCACACAAAGGACTGAATTAGACTGAAGGACATGAAAATTGTGTATGAACGGCGGGAACTGTGGAAAGCCGATGGAAAGCCGGTATACACAGTTATGCTTACATGGTTTACCGGTTCGCAGCAATAGTGAATTAGTTACCATTTCCGCATTGTTAATATGCATTTCCGTACATTTGTATATTGCACTAAACTATTTCTATAAATATTGTGAAAATACTAATAAAGGCACTGGTAACTTGTATTTATTGAATTTCGAAGTTTGTAAACGCGGAGCAATTTGCTTTCTTATTCAGATCGGCTTTTTAAAAGACCGAGCCTCTTATTATACGGTTACCAAGACAACTCGATTCGAATACTCGAATTCTATTCCAATCGATTTGTCTATTTGGAAGGTTATGTTACAATATAGCCAAATAATATAATTATTAGAATAACTTTTGAAGAAACGGCTTAGCGGTTCGCAGCAATAGTGAACTTCCGTACATTTGTATATTGTACTGAACTATTTCTATATAATATATATTGTGAAAATATGAATACACTTGTAACTTGTAATTATTGAATTTCTACATTTGTAAACACCGAACAACTTGTTTTTATTTAGATCGCCGTTCTAAGAGAGCGAGTCTCTTGTTATACGGTTACCAAGCCAACTCGATTCGAATACTCGAACTCTATTCGAATCGATTTGTCTATTTGGAAGGTTATGTTACAATATAGCCGAATAGTAAAATTATTAGAATAACTTTTATTGAAAAATTTGACGAAACTTCGCAGCAATAGTGAATTAGTTACTATTTCTGCATTATTAATATGCATTTCTCCACATTTGTATATTGTATTAAACTATCTCTCTCTCTCTCTCTCTCTCTCTCTCTCTCTATATATATATA
>JARJEB010008821.1:0-21383 GCA_030264535.1 Liometoxenus newtonarum
TATTGAATGCAGCGAAGAGCTGTGCTTGACGTAAAGTAAATCTCTAGTGGAATAATGACCTATTATTGACGTGTGTCAAGCTCCATTATTCGCGAGTGGTATTAATGTGGGTTTTATGTACCTGCATACACACCTAATAATGGTTGTTTTACTTGGTCGTCGCGGATAAAAGTACTAAAGTCGACATCCGTTGTGTTCTCTTACACTTACATCATCTGCAATTACAACTTGCAAGATAAAAGTACTGGAAAATGTAAAAAAAAAACATAAAAAATGTTGTGTTGCTATACATACTTATTTAAGTGCAGCTATTATTTGCTATACAAACTGAATGACATAAGCATAAGTAACAACTCGACGATATCAACTCTACTGCGTTGACATGTCATAAATATATGATTACTTAACTTTAACTCGTATTTGTTATTGTTTTATATTAATAAGTGTACAAGTTAAATGAAATTCTTGATACGGCGACTGTAGATATACTGAACTTTTATGAAATGAGTAATACCATTTTGCACACGATAATTACACTGCTTCTTGTCTTACGTCTTACGATCTTACACTTTACCATAAAGAACAATGCAAGATGAAATAAAGAAATAAAAATAAAAAAAACATCATCAACATGTTTCCAAGATTCAAGTTAAATGTACTTATACTAATCCAAAAAAAAAACAATGAAACAAGCAAGTAGGAATGAACTCTGAAATCACATAATGCACAAAGTTAGAAACATAAAAGGCAAGTCATAAATGTGGAGAGTGGAAATGACTAATGTTTGAAACGAAATAGTTTTTACTTCACTTCATTCATACACACTCGACACTTTTTGGACGCGATCCTCCAAATCTACACAAATTCAAATGTCGAATGAAATTTTCCATGTAAAGTGCTGAGAATATTTTATCTTAACTTATTGTTGGAACTCTGAAAAAAAAATTTGGTAAGAATTCCGACCATTTCGTAGAACTCTTCGTTCGAAAAAGTAATTTGGTATAGAAAGCTGGAAATTGTACAGAAATTTAGTAATATGAAAATGTATTACAATATTATTTTCACTTTCCGATCAAAATTAGTTCAATGATCGACGATGATGCGGTGTGAATTTAACGGATCGATTTTTACATCAGGAAATTTATAATTAAATGCTTTTCCCGAAGGAGTAGTACACTAACTCCCTTGGAAATAACTGTGAGTGAAATGCAAAGTGGTACTGCAATTTTAATTGCGGCGACTGCTGTGCCTGAAGCGGCTACTGCGCCTGAAGCGGCTGCTGCGCCTAAAGAGTCTGCTGCGCCTGAAGCGGTTGCTGCGACCGCGGCGAGTGCGGCTGGTCAGTAAATAGAAAGCATTATAATTATTACATTAGAAAAACAATTCAAATATTGTGTTAACAACAATTATTGATTAAATTTCAAATGATTTATTGATTGATAGCATATGCTTCAATATTAAGAAATCTGTAAATTATGGGAAAATATCAATTTCGTGCAATGTTCTCATGCACAATTATTTATTATTATATAATAAACTAGCAATTTATTTAGATTTATTGCAAATTTGCAATGTCCAAATCATAGCTTATAACTAAGCACTAGCCACGTGCAATTATTACATCATGCTGATCGCAAAATGTAAATACTAACAAAGAAATAAGTTACCATTACAAATTTATAACTTTTGAAATTTGCTTTTGAGAATTTATTTCATGCACATGCATCAGTTATTTATTTGCAAATCTCAGAGTCCGAGTTATAACAAATCCGATGCAATTTGCAACTATGGTAAATGATGAATGACTCATAATTAGTTAACATCTGTTGATAGAGGAATGAATTAACTGTTGCTTTGCACTTTCTCGGACAAAAAAAGAATCAAGTCAACAATATAAAAATCACTTCATTGCTTCAGTGTGACTTTAAGTATTTTTATAATTTGTCAAATTGGTGTAAATAATTCTCCTGGTCATAAATTTGAAAACATGTGTGAGCCAGGTTGCAAACTTTTATAATGGGTAAAATCAGAAATAGCACTGGAACGTGCAAAATGAAACCAAACGCGAAAGAAATATGTTAAAAAAGAAAATCTTATAATTACTCCAAGTGATACTGCGGTATGAATAAAATACATAGGTGTGTATGTAATAACAACCCTTGGATTCGTACCAACCCTCTAATTTATGTAGCACATATGCAACGACATCAACGACTGGCTACTCAAAAATATTGCTTCCACTTTCGTGCGGCCGACAACAAAACGAAACGATACAAAAAAGAGTTAGGAGTAGTAGAAGTAGTAGAAATGGAAAAAATACAATAACGAGCGTCTAATTTAATTAAAAATCGTCTCGAACATTAGCGACCCGAAAGGGTTGCTATATGCTGGCGGCTTTGTACGAGATGTGCATGTGGGATACGGAAAAAACGAGTAATAAAGAACACTGGCCACTGTAGACTCTTGATGTGGTATACCTGGACTAAATCTACAGAGTGATGCAGAATTATTCTATTATATAATAATTATTAGAATGACTGGTGGGTACCATTAAATTATTCTACCAACTGCTGGTCAGCAAAATCTGCAATTTTACTGTCCGGGATTTCTGAGTCTCACCATTCGTGATTCCTGATTTAATATTAGTCATTTGGATAGAGCATTTAGCTCCCTATACTGTGAGAAAATATTTATCTGGCAATACCATTAAATTATTGTGACAAAGCTAGGTCAGCAAAATCGAATTTTCATTGTGACTTGTACTGACCAGGATTTCTGAAGCTCGCCGTTCTTTTGACTTGTCTATCAATATCAATATAACTTTTGAGTCTGGTATGGGAAAAACTTTTTTGAAATATAATTTTGAAGAACTCAGTATTCAGTATTTCTGTGTGTCGTTTATATTGTCCTGTTGTGTTGAGAAGGAATAACGCAAAACACAAAAGCGAAGAGTAAGAGTCACATACTTAGGTATAAATGGTTGGGACAATTTAGAATTGCATGTAGGACTGGGGGCACGAGTGTGAAGGAATTTGGGATTGGGTAATTGTTAACGTAAATGAAGGCCGGAAAGCGTGAGTCCGTGTGCCGCCGCTACCACCGCCCCACACGGAAGACATGAAACATGAAACAAATGTCTCCACATGTTGCGCTATAGTTTTGCAATTAACTCAGCTCTCGCTCCCGAAATATTCGCAACGCAACTTGAACCTTTCCAGAGAACATACGATTACTACCCTTGTTGATAGTTAGTTACCTTGTGGAACATACAAAGTTTACGAAATGTTCGAGAAAAATTAAAATTATTCGAAATTTATTATAAAATGATGACTGGAAATCCACAGGGAATGCAAAAATGAATATCTCTGTCAATTAATTCAATTAATTCCTTATATGGAAACTACAAACATTTAAAGTTATTTAAAGTTTTAAAAGACTTGAGGTAGCAAATGATTTTAAATTTTTTTAAATATTAATAGCATTCAGTAAAGAAATCCATTTATATTTACATAAAACTACATTTTCCCGGAGTTTTAAAAGTGTTTTTTTTTTTCATACTTATTTTCATTCATTCCAAATCGCCCTTTATTCTGAACATTCAGCAAATAAAAATCAAACAAAACAATTTTAAATTCACATGGAGAAACAAAAAAAGAAAAACATTTTCCCGCTTCGGTTGAATATTTATTTCTCAGCAATAGTTTTCCTTGTTTTTTTTTACCTTTTGCAACTTTTGTATACTATAAAACAATAGAAGTAGAAGTTAAAAAATCCCCACAAGCAGATAATTTACAATCACCACGTAAATCGTTCTTTTATATCTCTTGCGACTACGACCGCAGTCCCCTCTTAAAAACATCCCTTAGTAGTTGCAACGTCGTAACTCGCAAATTCTAAATACTTAATTGCTCGCCGAAGCAGTAGTTAATTTAATTTATATTTGGTTTTGCAATAAAATCCAAAAGCTTAAAAGACTGGCTTGCTAACCATGCCAAGAACCCCCCCCCCAGACCCTTAGAACTTGCCCAACCTGCACCTTGATTAATAGAAGAAGAAATATTCGCAACCGCTTTGTTCCCTATATGATTTCCTGACTTATTTCTACTTTTGATATTTTCATTTTTATTGCAAACAAAAACTAAGTACCTACAATTGTAACTTAAAGGGTCGCTGTTGCTCTTCATGACCATTACCAAGTTAAAGTCGTAATCTCCATATGGGATACAAACCATTGGCGCATAGTGGAAGAATATATAATACATGTGTGGTAGGACTGTAAATAACAGTGTCCAGTAAGGGGTGCCTCGAGTTCGGATGATCTATGTTGTTGGTCAGAGGTCCGTGGAAAGGGTGGTAAGAACCGCGGTGCTCCAAGACATTAATATCCCTCGCCCAGTGCTAAGCACTCGCGTCGACACTCTCTCCCGACGATGCATTCAACGTGTCCGCAAAGACAAGGAACAAGTGCACAAACCAACGAGAAGGACCAAAGGGGTAACTGATATACTGAGTCATTTTCGAATACACTATCAGAGTATAGCTATTTGAAGAGAATCGTAAGGAGGATTTTGTGAAACATCCAATGATCATTGTGAAGGAAGGAGTTATAGGAATGAATAATCCTTATTTGCTTTCTCTCTTTTCAGTTCTGGATGGTGGAGGATGCTAGGATGCATGTGTTTTGGTCAAAGCGCGCGCCATGGTAACTTGTAATGTACTTACTAGTACATCGCCAGTGGAGAGTGGAGCAAGTGGCTGGCGTGCTAGGCCAAAAGTCAAAAACTGAATGCCGTTCAGAGAATAAGGGTCTAGAAGCTCGTTACTTACACCCATTACCGCAAGTTTATAAATTTTCCGAGAGAGCCCGTATGCCAACAACATTCAAAAATCACAAATTATATCAAAAACCAGAGCAAAAGAAAGAAAAAGAAAATTTAAAAACTTTGAAACTTATTTGACGCTATAGTTTTGGGAGTGCCTTTTTAAGAAGAACGCACGAACAAGAAAAATAATAATTCTCTTCATTTGATTAATGTTGACCAATCATTGGAACTGATGGGTGATGGGCAATGGGGTCTAGTACCTTATTAAACTTGGTGCCATCATGACTCCTCTGTGTACAGACATTCATTTCAGTCATTCGGACACTCCCGACTTGAAATTGGTTTTTAGACCTATTTCAATTTCAATTTACTAAGCAGCCAACTACTAGAATACACATGCTCACGTATTCATTAAATTTTCAAATGAAAATACTTACAACCCACAACGTAAACAAAAATAAATTAATTGAGGAGAACCGAAAATTTAAATTAAAAGAAACCACTTTTTAGTTTGATGTTCGTTAAATTCGTAAAATTTCCATTTGTTTTCATTTACTTTGGGTAATTTTTTCAGCAAAAAAGAAATCACCTAAGTCTATGCATAACTATATCAGCTACAGAATTAGGGGTTGGGTGTGGAAGACAATTGATCGATTGTATAAATTCTAAATATCTAGAGATTCTAGAGGGTCAAACTGATCATTGGTGAAGCACCTGAACGTAAAGTTGGACATACTTTACCTCCATCGAGAGAAGAAAAAAGTTTGAATAAAGTGGCCGAAAGTAAAAAAGGTCCACAAAGACCCGACACGGACATTACTCAGGAGCATTGAAAGAGGATTCACCGGTAAACCTCGAACATTGACCAGACCTAGAGACCTTTAACTTCTTGCCGCGTAAATCACTTTCAATCTCTAAATGTAGAGCGGGCAAGAAACGAAACCGAAAGTTTAGGCGCCAAAATATCATTCAATTAAATAAGTATCTATATACTTATACAATTTTAACAAAATGAAGATAAAAGTTTTGGAGCCAAATTTGAATATCGAATCTTAGGAAGTTCAATATAACTGAATTTCGAAAATCTGAAACAAATCTGCTGTGCTGGATTTGCCAAACTTGCTTGGGTGCGTCCTGGTAAAGTTTAAATTGTGTTTTATTAATCTAAAGTGAATATCTGAATATCCAATTAAGATATTTACGTTACGTCAATCCAATTTCAACTTTCCGCGCATACAAAACAACCAACCCTCTATACATACTATGGCACCACGCATTTAGTCGGGTCCTCTTTGCTTTAGATTCATCTCCTACTTCAGGAGGCTTCAACAGATATTATGTGGCTTTCAAAGTTTCACTCATATTATTGCCGTTGGTATAGAGATGCTGAAGAAATGTTTAAAATTTGTTTACTATTACATGGTTAGAAAACAAGTAAGGATTTAACCATCAGAGAAATGTCCTAGTTAACTTGACCAATAGTTACAATTTATTTGGTGAGGGTTGAACATTTCCTTAAATAATACAATTTTGAAGATTGCACAGATTTATACACATACAAATTGGTATAACAAACAAGCGACACCTTTGTATTCGGCATTAACGTCACATCACACAACGAATTACGGAATTACGTAAACATCAGTCAGTCAGTCAAGGATAATCCATCATGTATCATGTCCTCAGCTCGGCGCTTCGGCTGGCTTCTCACTCACACCTTACTTTTACTTAACTCCACATTTCAAACAACATTGAAGCTATCAACGAAAAGCATCATGCCAAAATAAAGATGGTAACTGAAGACTCAATGAAATTGTAAAATTTCAAAAAACTACCTGGTTCCTGATCGTTACTATTCCATCATAATTCTGTCAGATTTCTGCACATATTTTTCTACTACACTTTTTTTATTTTCGTTTTAAGATGAAGATGGGAATCAGGGAATCACTTATTTTCGTAGCCACTTTGTTCGACCAATTTGATTATTCACAATTATTGATTGATGAAGACGTATTGATGAGAATCCTAACGGTTTTTCACTTTTTACTCGCAAATATTTCAACACTTCGAATATTAGCACCGCGTCCAACTATACGAAGAACTACAAATGACTGAAAGACTTTGTAGATATGGAATCCTTAAAAAGGTACCTACAAACTGAAACGCAAACCGAAATGAAATGAACATAAAGCAATGAACACAACACCATCAACTCACCGCAACAGCAGCACATCAGCAAAATAATATAATGTAAAAAGAAATGAAGGAATTAAGGAATCGTACCTAAACCGAAGTCCCACTGATGGTTTCATATAATGGCGCAGAAGAGGCTCATTTGAACCATAGAAAACCGCAAGACATCAAGAGGCATCAAGTCATTAACAGCTAATTTAAAAAAAAAAAACTCAATAGTTGAAGAACAAGTAGAGACAGAAAAATACCACATCTCCAAGTTCAGCTCACTAGCTGGTAGACAAGATGCAAAATTTAATTTTGGACTAATCACAACTTTTAGACTCAATGTAAGAAATTCTAAGAAGAAATCTACAGGGTGAGCCCATTATACACGTAGTAGGTACTCTTGAGGGTCTGTACGTATACCGCCTTCAGGCTTGTTATTAGACATCATTAATCAAGGCCGGTTTGGTCAGGAAATGAGTCAACCCTTCGGCCCTTTCGCTCTTTTGACTTTTCAGCCTTTACAACTATTTCTGTTTCTCTGTTATATTTCGAGCCGCTTTTGAGTGTGTTTTAGTTCTCTGACTTTGTGCTCTTTTGCGCCTTTACAGTCAGCAGCCTACCAACTACAATCCCCAATTACTTCAAGTATTACAAGGTTTCACAACAAGACTACAAGGACTATTATATAGTCAAGACCATTGTAATGTGGTTACAATATGTTTTTACCCGAACGGACAATGTGAACATTTGCTGTGACGTATATGAAGACAATAAATGTTTGTGGCAATTTGTTTCAAGAACGGGGATATATCATAGAAGCAGCTCGTCTTTGTTGAAATTAAACATATTGCTCTTTCACTCTATAGGGATGATCTCAAGGCATGACCAGAAAATGTCAACGCAAAAATGCGTCGGTGGTCTGCAACTATGCAAATTGACCACATGCAAACAAATCATAAAGTGACTTGTAGGATTTAAATAAATTAAAGTGCGGAAATGAAGACTCATTCGGTTAGCCACTAGTTGAAAGATTTATGAATTATGAATCGATTTATTGAACGCACCAGGGATGCAGGCGCTGTTATTGTTGTAATTAATTCGTTTCGTATAAGTACTGATCTGGGGCTCTTCAACCTTACCAGGCCAGACTAGGCCACATTGACCGACAAGAGCGTCAGACCCTTTAAATGCTTGTAATGACTTGCAATTTTGATGCTTTTGTGTTGCTCAACTACTGAAGTGAAGATAGATCAATGAAAACATCGATTTTGTGAGGTGTTGTTATTGAGCAGTTTATATAAGTAACTTACTGACTTACTAACAGACCTCCTGGAAGAGAGAGAGAGAGAGAAAGGTCCACATTAAGATTTATTTTTTAGGATTGGACAAATATCGACCAATTACTTCCGAAAAAGCTGCTTTTGTAGGCAAAAATGAAGAATACTTTATCGAATTTTTTTTTGGTCCTTCTTAAATGGTCAGTGCTGAATAGAGCGATTAGATATTTCTGATTCTTTTTGTACATGTTGTATATAGTGTGATATCTATAGGTGGCGGCGAAGTTCTCTCCCCTTTCCGTTTCGGTATTTAACAGCGCATCGGTTACCGCAGCGATGCATTACGTTTGGAGGCAGCGTACCGCGTGCATTTCTAAAAAGCGCTCCTCTCTGAATATAGGTACCCTCGCGCCAAAATATTTGCAATTTCGAACAAATTATTAAATAAAAATATATTTTTCGAACAATTTAAGCGGAGATTTTTGATGTTATTTTCCATGTTGATCTAACCGATATTTCTGCCTCAGCCAGAAATTCAAAACAGTGCAACGAGGATCATCTCCCCGATCCAGTACTATGGCAAGCCGCCTAAAGCAAAATTGAAAAGAGACCAAAATAGTTTTCCATATTTTTAGAAATTCTCCAAGCCCCCAGTTCCAAGTCGGTTTCGTGACTATACACTATATACAGGATTGGGTATTATAATTACTTGAACGGTGTGTGAGTGTGTGTGTGTGTGTGTGGTTTCGTGAGTGCGCTCAGTTCGTAGCAGTCAGCGCGAGTTTTGATCGGGTTCCGCCTCCGGTGCCGTCCCACCGCCTCTACGGCATCGTCGCATGGACTCGTCATTGGAGTACGGTTAGTACCACGTGACCGGCCATCATCCTCTTCAAATGTGAAAGAAACAAAAACAACAAACGTCCCGAGAACAGTAACTACCAACGTCGTAGGCACGTAACAATCGTTTCCAATTTCTGGTGCATGTCGTCGGTCGTCGGCGACATCGACATCTCAAACATTTTTGCGGTGGCGATATTCAAAAATTGACGAAAGTTGCTAAAAAATTTCCCCGAAGTGCCGAACAATTCGTGTGTGTGTGTGTGTGTGTGTGTGTGCGTTTGTGTGGACGTACAGTTTGGTGTTTGATTTTGTTCATTCTCAGTTTGCGTGAAGGTTGCGTTTCGAATTTCGAAGTTTTGCGCGCAAGTTCGTCCGAATGTGCTCCATACGAGTTTCGGAAATCAACCCGGACGGCGGGCACACCTTTAGTTAGTGACGCGAACGACCGAATTGCACTGTGCTCATTGCCAGAATACAGAAAAACATTTAGTGAATTTTCGCCAAAACAATTTGTACCCTTAGTTCTTGGAATTCTGTAAAAAGTTGTGCTAAAACTCGCACCATTACCCTTGGAGGAAACTTGAAAAAGAAAGTTCTAAAACTAATGTGTTTGTGAACGCTTTTGGTCAATTGCGCATAGATGGAATCATGACAAGTGCATTGGTATAATCCTGGAAAGATTGTCGAAGTGGTATGCCGGCGGGACATTTAGAAGAGGACGATTTCGTAGTGGTCAAGACGAGATCGACGACACCCGATGGACCGGTGGCTGGCGGCGGCTTCTGGCTGTCGGCTGCCACCGGCGCCCCTCATCCAGCCGCCCATCCGATGGACGGATGCAATGAAACAGGCTTCATCAATAGTCAACCGTCGATGGCCGAATTTATGACGGCGTTGCCACATTTATCTGCCAGCACTGATCTGCAGCATGCGGCAATGAGTCCTCAACATACGCCTCCCGGCGGTGGGTATCCCATGGATGGGGTGCCGCATGGGCTTGGTTCGCCTGGCGTTAATGTGCCGGAATATCCTTGGATGAAGGAGAAGAAGACCACCAGGAAAAGTAGTCAACAAGGTATGACCCAAAAGATAAAATTAACATCAACAGGCAAAGAAGTTCGCAAATGGATACAACTCATGTATAATTTTCCCAACAGGGGTTGTAACATATAAAATTTAATTTTTACCAATTTCTTTACTAAAACTTGGCTCACAGTGAGCTTTTTAGACACAATTGATTGAGCAGACGCAATAACTGAACAACATGTGTTCCCAATTGCTCCAAAGTGTATAATTTAACTTCCTTTTTTTACTTTTACAGTATTTTCCAACTTTTTTCTATTTTGTTCGTTCTCTTTCCATTTGAAACCAAATGAGACCACAAACAAAGCCAACTGACCAACCATCCAACCAAAATACAACTTACCCAGTCAGACCACAAAAGCCGTCCTTCCAGTTGCTAACTTGGTTTACATTGAACAATATTCGTGTCATTAAAACTCATTTCTTCATATAAACATTTCAACTTGTAACGTCCTCTCTTCGCGTTTAAAGTTATTTTCTATTTTGTACGTTTTGAGTTCTTCTGTTGGCAATATTTATCCTTGCTTGGTTTCTGTGTATGATATGATTGTACGAGTATGTTATAACAAATATGTCGGCATGAGCCAAACTGCCACAGCACGTTAATTCCTCTTGAATAACGCGATCCGCACAAGGACATTAAAGCTTTATTGTATTTTAACATGCGATGGCAATAAGAAAATGAGCGCACATGCATGTCTGCTTTGAAGAAACCTTCAATACTTTCATGTCTGTTCAACATTTATCGATGATGGGTGGACGAGCTCTAGAGGAAAAGAGGCGGTGACACTTGTGCACGCACCACGTATTATTCACCCGACGAGTTTTATTCATTAAATTAGACCATAACCAACTTTATGCGCCCAACCAGCAAAACAACAATTTATTTGTAAAATAATGCGGTAAAAACCTTATCAATTTTTAGTAAGAAAATTGATAAATTTTGACATAAAATAATCAATGTTAACTACCGCACGCCGAACTTATCAAGTAATAAAATCCCGCTGATAATAAATTTCGCACTTAGTTATACTCCTTGCTTCTCTCATCATTCGCTGATTCACGTTTACGTTCGTTCGTTAGTAGTTAGCTAGAGAGAGGATGCACAACTCGTCCTTGTAACTCGTAAAACCCGAAATATTCACAATTAGGACGCTCCTTCAACGATGATAGCAATAAACCGAGAACTGCGCCCCCCTGCGGTTCACATACATTTATATCGTTTACCAAAACATTGCCATCGCGCTTCATCACTTCATCTTCAACACTTCCCTAAACAACCCCTGATGATCCCCAACACTAACAAGGAGCCACAAATTTTACGATCTCAAGAAACTATTAATTGTAAACCGCGATTACAATTACAGTTGTGGTGATGCGGAGTTGGGAAGTGGAAAGTCGTCAAGTTGATTGAATAATTAAGACGACTTTACTGATGATGTTGAATATTATATACCTAATAAATAACGAAATAAGCAATTTTGACTGCATGAAAGTTTCAAGGTGGGTTCAATTTAAGTTGTCAGTAATTGTATCTCAGATAAGTTTCAAGTGTTAACAAACAAATAAAAGAGTGTAATTCTATTAGGATTTATAAGGATCTAAAAGTTTCTTCTCTAAAACTGTCTTAGACTTGTTAGTGCTTGTAAAAGCCAAAAAAGGTAAATCGAGTGACTGGTTATATATATATATATAGAGTTTTCCTAACATAAGGAAGGACCGTCAGAAACTTACAAGCAGCTTATACGAATCGGTGTAATAATTCACCGGCGTGCCGTCGGCATGAGTTTGTTAAACATGGGCCACCCTGCTGTTCACCCCTGCTGCGAATCGCTGTGAACATGTTGTTCCTGTACTTGATCCTTATGAGGATCACATGTGTATACTTACTTTTAAGATTTACTTATTTTTCACTCGGTTTTGATCAGCAAATAAAGGATGAAAATCCAGAAAATTTAAAACCTTGGCCAAGATTTACGATATATTTATGCTCCCGTTTGTATGTCTTCGACAAATTTGGAAGTTATGGGCTAGAAAACGTGTTGCTCAAATTTCAAGACATATTAATATGCGGTTAACATGTTAGAAAAGCATCCCCTAGGTTCCAACATGCTCGTAAAATAAAACGGACATAAATATAGCAATAAAAGATATATAGGAAGACAACAAGTGTAGATACTAACCCATATGGGGTAAATCTCAGTGTAGAGTCGACGAAACGCGTTCAATGAGTTGGATGGAATCTAAGGAAAACCTGTGGATTCGTATGTGGTGTGAATGCGAGCAGTTTATTGGAATGTCGTCCCCCCACAATGCTTTCGAATGTCCTTTCGCAGTCCCAATCCAAAACCAGTGTATGTCCGGTTTGTTGAATGCTTCGGCTCCCAACTCGAACTGCTGAACGCATAAAGAACTGGCTGCGGATGGGGGGAACTGTTGTCATCATAATAATCTCCCGAAACGCATGTTTGCGCTTTATGTGCGGACGTGCCTCGCAAACATATACTCTGTCTGTCCTCTATCCTTTCAACCATCACGACAAGACAAACAAATGTAACATTGTTGCATGCTCAGAACCGGAGTTGGAATAAAATGTAGTAAAGAGAGAAAATTTACAAAAAAGAGGACAACCAGGAACATCATGAATAAAGCTCATGAAAAGTGTTCAAGTAAGTGGTGACAGAGTGGAGGACAGTGTGGACAGTTGTGAATTGAAATTGTTTGAGATAGAGTTAAAGGATGGACTGGAAATGGAGGATGAGGTCAGAACTGGACGAGATTTCATTGTGACGGGTTAAATCTGTCAGGTTAGGATTGTAGTGATATATCATTCCGGCATGATCCACGTTTAACCCGGAACCCGGAATGACTTTGAAGTGAGGTCCAGAGAGTTTTAACAAATACAATCATACCTGTGTTTACGTTTCCATCAATTATTCCAGTTGCGGGCGGACATTCATCTCACATTTCTGAAATTAATTAAATTATGTAAATATAATTTTAATTGTGAATGGAATGTGTTTGTGAACAACTCCCAGAAGTGATTATTTACCCAACATAAGTTGAAAACCACAAATTTAATAGTTCTTAGCCCATCAGCCTGAAAAACAGTGAGCCAATTTCTTTGCGGCAATGTTGTAACAATATTGTAACTTAAAACACGTTGTAGGGATGGTATGTAAGTACCTATTCGGTCTTCTTTGATTGTATATTAAATTTTGACATGTACATTATTCCATTGTACGAAGTCGTTCAGGTATAAAATTCGTTATATTGGCGTGTAATTATTTACAATGCCTTCGTTTTTCTACATATTCGTGCTCACGCTTGCTCTTCGGCTTTTCGTGGGTAGTTGAAGCGTCCAATGCATTGATTGATCATCTCTAATACTCAATTCCAGCCCAACTTATTGCTTAATATAATAAGTTGGCTGGGTGTACACATTCTTTTAAATTTGTGGCCATAAGTTCGAAACGTG
The DNA here is from genome assembly GCA_030264535.1 of Liometoxenus newtonarum. Taxonomy (NCBI): domain Eukaryota; kingdom Metazoa; phylum Arthropoda; class Insecta; order Coleoptera; family Staphylinidae; genus Liometoxenus; species Liometoxenus newtonarum. The sequence goes on from JARJEB010008821.1 coordinate 13,683, forward strand.
AGATACAGCACTACCGCTTAGACAAAATCGAATTAAAATGATGAAATATTATTACAACTACTGACAATTTTGTCCAAAAACTTTGTAAAGTGATCAGTGGACTGTGTCTGGACAAGGATGAAAGTCCTGATTGGAAAATTGACTATTTTGAAGCAGTGTTTGTGCGAAAAAGTCTAAATAAATGTTAATCCAGTTTTTTCTCCATCCGCTCCGAGGATATGTGGAAATCAGTGTGCTATATGACTCTCCTAAGTTTATTTAATCTTTCATTGTTTAGTAAAAGTGCAAAATAGAACGACAAATATCTTATTGTCTCAAATGTCTTAAACTCTTAAACAAATCTGTGCGACTACTGTTTGCAACTCTCAGGCACTCAGCCTCGTCATGGATTCAATTCTTAATTCTATCTCTTCCTGAATCACACAACAAGAACAAATAATTTTTTATTTTGATGTCAATTTGTTCTTTGTGCTGTATTATTCTATTCAGTTAGCTACAATAAAATTCTAAGAGTAGAATATTTCATTAAACACACTCACACACATTTCCAAATTTCTCATTGTTCTTTGTACCTACATTTATACTTACACACGCCATCAGTTTTGTATTTTCAAAGAAAGAACAATATCTTAATCGTACTTTACAGAAGATAAGTGAAGTTTCCCAAAAATTATAATTGTGTATTTTTTCTTGTAAATTCAACTTGTGTTTCTTGATGACAAATTTAACACAAGATTGCGAAAAAGTATGAGATTGTATTCTTTATCAATTTATAATAGTATTTATAATTCTATAATGAAAACCGTAGGAATTTACAAGATCAAGAATAGAAGCAAACCGAGATGTTGAGAGACCGGATTGCTGGAAAAAGAAAAACAGTTGTTTTTCAAGTTTTAAGTTATCTAAAAACATTATTATAAAAGTTAATTACGTATACAAAAAGGAAACCTACATATACACAACTCAAAATGGACAGATGTCGTGGGAATGCAATTTTTTAATTTTTCATTCTCATAATTTTATTTTTTAACAGAACAAAAATAACGGTATGTTCAATTTAATTCTTTGTACCTACAACATTTTTTATAAGTATAAAAAAATGAAAACATGTGGAATATTCATTAAAAATGTTGTCACTTCGGCCTCTTAAAATTATGTTGGAGATATTTTCATTTGTGCAAAGAACTTTTTAAGTTGGTGCGTTTTGTATTTCCTTATTTTCTAAATGTGTGAGTGAGTTGCTTTGAAGGATTGCGTACATGATGAAAAATCGCACGAAATTTATCTTTCGTTCGACCCTCTCTGGTTCTCCAAAATCATTCGTTTCTCCTGGTTTCTTTACATCAGCTTGATGTCTATTCGAAACTCATCTATGAAACGCATAACGAACGCAGGTAACTTATTGCTCAATTAGTTACTATAGTTCTCTACGTTTCATTCAACACGATTAATTCTTACACTTGCTCCAACAAAACAGCAAAAGGAACAACAAGAAAATTAAACGAAAATAAAAACAAGCAAGCAGAAGTAGGAGATGCGTGTTTTTTTATGTTTTTGCTCACTGCGCATATTTTCCACATTGCACATTTGCACATTGCACACTTACCTACTTTTTCGGGCATCTAAAACTGTCATTTCTAAGAATACAGAATTTTTTGGAAGATTGACGCTTCGCTAGCAGGGATTAATTCATCGAAGTTTTGAACTTGGTGTGTAGCCCCCATTAATGATTTAAGTAACACAAGCGCTCACTGCTTCGCGGCGCGCACTTACCTAGTTCGACGCCCATCTAAAACTGTCATTTCCAAAAAATCTGATTTTTTTTGGAAGATTGACGCTTCGCTGGTAGAGATTAATGCTTCGAAGTTTTGAACTTGGTGTGTAGCCCCTGTTTCACGATCCGTTAATGATTTAAGTAGCACGAGCATGGGATTATTTCTGATCGCCGCTTTGCGGCTCGCATATTTCGCACTAACCTACTTTGACGACCATCTAAAACTGTCATTTCCAAGAATACTGAATTTTTTCGAAGACTGACGCTTTGTTGCCAGGCCCATTTAAAAAATCAGTGCTTCCAAGTTTTCGACATCCCCTAGCTTGATTTTTCTCCCGACCCTAGATCATACATAAAATTTTAGCTGAATTGTAAAAAAATATTGAACATTATACTTATTTTTAGTTTCTCAAAGATTTTCGTATATTTTCGTGTAACTCCTCTATTACGAAACAGTATAGTATTGTGTGATATCCTGGTGGTACCAGATACTCAGATGCGCGAATCGTCGTCTGAATCCAATTTAAAGGATTCCCAGGACAGTAAATCCGTCTCAAATTAGAGATAACACCAGCCCGTGAGCCCTTCTTCGCTTCTCCGCGTTCTTCCACATTCACACAACTACTCATTGGTTGTCGTTTTTCTGCGCTCCAAGCTCAAATAATTTCTCTCTTTTTGCAAATTCTTATATTTTTACTTATTCCTCCATGTCTTATCTCTCGTTTCTTTTGAATTTGACACATCCGTATCTTTTTTCTTTGCGTGTGCAAGTTCAAACTTTTTAAACTCTTCCTCTCCTTGTGCTCGATGCAAGTTGTAAAAGGATCAAAAGAAAGGTTATAGGGATAAAAATGAATATCCTCATATCCTGGGTCATTACAACCAGGTAACCGCGTTACTCTTTCGTACTCTTCATCATTATCTTCGGTACCGGAATACAAAGAATTGAATTATTTTAAACGAGCCTTTCGCTTTCGTCCTTCGTAGCGTTTTAATTAATAAATTAGTATGAGTAGTTCGAGTGTAGTGAAATGTGTCGCAACACGTTCGTAACATTTCACGTCACGTCACATCACATCACCGTCGTCAAGCTGACGAGATAGATAGATAGATGTAGAAAAAAGTTTACTTCGGCTCCGAACTCCGAAGGGCAGGTCAATGATGTCGATATGATGACGCCGTCACCTTGCGGCTACAGATTGATTTATGACGGTTGCGTCCGGATTAATTAAAGCAAAGAGAGATAGAGAGACGACACAAAGCGTGAGAGAAAATAAACATTAATACAAAATAAGAAAATAGTGGAATAGAAATAAAATAATTAACTTTGAATAACAAGAAAATTAAGCATTCAAATTGTTAAAATCCTTGACGTTGACGTAAGGGTTGAAGCTTTTACGCGTTGTTTAAAGCTCTCCTCGTCCTCATACTGTTTGTTTAATGCTTACGTTTTCGTTTTATTTTACAATTTGACACTTTTACTCTCCTCAACTCTCAACTTTTCCTGGTTCTCGTTGTAGTGTAGAATCGTATAAGCAAGCGTAAGGTTTACATTTGGGGTTTTCGGTGAAGTGTTCGGTCGACTCGTCTCGTTCGACGGTCGTAACCTAAGTACAAGGGGGCCCGCCACAACGTTAATCCATTAATCATTCTGAGTGACTGCTGGGCGCTATTATAAGTCTCTTTCGGGTGCATCTCGTCTCTTACATACATAGGTAATGCCACAGAATGCCACAAACGTAACAAAAATCTTCACATTTTGATGCCTGTGCCTTGCCATGCTCTCTTCGATCGTTTCATATCAAATAGAACTTGCAAATTCAAATAAGTCGAAGACAAATAGGAAAATCATAGAAAATTATATGGAGGAATCTAAATGAGAATTTTGTTTGTTTCATCGTAAATATTTTATTATGAAAAACTGTGGAACGTACTGAAAAAGTTCAATTGCAAATGCAGGAAGCGTCACATTTCCTTTTCCTCTTTCTATTTAAGAACATGTGTTAGTAAATAAAATACACGTGTGATGATGAAAATTAGAAAAACGCTAAAAATAAGAAATATTTTTACTTTTGGCAACAAAACTTCATGTTTGCCTAAACAATTCAGTTAGATAAAATACAATATTGAAAGTAACACTTTTTTCAAGCTTTTGTCAATCTTCTATTTTCAATATTTATCCAATTTACTTTAATATATTGTTCAATTTGAGAAAACCGATATTTTTTATCAATCTTGAATCGAAATAGAAATATATTCTAGACCATTTTCCTCTATTGATAAAAACCCGAATAGATTTTGAAATATTGAATATCGTTTTTCAATATTGTTTCAATTTTATCTAATGGAAATAAACATTGAAATTCCAGTTGGGTTGTTAATGTTTCTCATTTTCATTAAATAACTTTTCTAATATGTTTTTTTGCATTTAAATAGAAATATTTTATGCACTTAATTGCACGCACCGACATGTTATGTTTATGCATAACAAAATGTATGTATAATAATAATATGAATATCATTATAACAACATTGAACAATACACAATTAAACATAGATTTTAATAACTCTGACTATAAACAAAGACGTTGCTTTTTATATTTATTCTTAAAATTGTTATATTAATTTTTTAAGTTTCATTGAAATTTTAATCACTTCAGTTGTACTGATTAAAATTTTTTGTCAGTAACAAAAACAAGAAAATTATTAGAAAATTATGGCCTAACCTTTTAATAATTATAAATCCAGTAGAAAAATTACTGAGAAACCAAGTCTTTAACGCCAAGGTTATTCAATTTTTTTATTGCAGACAAATTCTTAATATTTATTTCTTGAGATTTTCATATATCTCTGCGAATCCACATACCAAGATTCCGAAAAATTATTTTTTGTGATTTATATTGGATGTATTTTCAATTTTGTACAAATTTTTCTAATAATATTTCTTGGAAGAATAATTTTCAGGCAAAGCGCATGTTACTAGGGTGATGCATTCGCACTCTAACTCTGAAGTTTCCTATAACTACCTTCGGTATTATCCGCGAGTATTATGCAGACAAATTCTTAATATTTATTTCTTGAGATTTTCATATATCTCTGCGAATCCACATACCAAGATTCCGAAAAATTAGTTTTTGTAATTTATATTGGATGTATTTTCAATTTTGTACAAATTTATCCAATAATATTTCTTGGAAGAATGATTTTCAGGCAAAGCGCATGTTACTAGGGTAATGCACTCGCACTCTAACTCTGAACATTCCTATAACTACCTTCGGTATTATTCGAGAGTACAAAAATACGTTTTTCGAGTCGAAATCGCTCAAATGTCGTTTTGTTAAAAAATCGGTGAGTCTAGAGTTAATTGGCAAAAATTCCAAAAATATCTTTTGTTAGTTTTAATTTCCATAGTTTTGAAGGAATAAATATGCGAAATCGGAAATAAAATGAAAAATATCATCAAATACTAGCGGCCATACTCTGGGCCGACCAACGAACGGTTCGCTTCAACTTCATACTTGAAACTTGTAACTTTAACTTTTAATGCTTTGCTGCGACTGTTCGTTGTCCGAAGAGACATATAATTTAATTCTAACACGCCTAGCGCTGTTGCTGTATTTGAAATCAAGTCATATATAAATACTCTACCATAATGTAATAAAAAAAAAACAGAAAAACACAACCAACCAAGCCTGCCATAAAGCCAACCAACAATCAACCATCGTGCGCGACCAACCAACCGAAGACAATACAATAATAATACGTTACACGTTTATTGCAATGAACGCAATGAACAGAAAAAGACACAGTGCAATAGAACTCACGTAAAAAGATATAAACAAGGAAGGAAAACGAAGAAAAACGAAGAAAAAGCAATGTAGCATGCATTTGCAGTGTGCATAGTGAATGAGTAAAATTGACTACAGGTACATTGTGTGAGTCATACTCCGACAATTGTACTCTATACAACTATTTATACAACTTTGATATCTACATATGAACATAGTTGATGATTTAAGAAGATAATAAAAGAAATACCGGTGGCAATGGCAAGTCTAACTCAATGTGTATGTGTAGCCGTGTAGGTATATAAATTAAATATATAGTGGAATGATAGTTATATAGATGGATAAAGCTGATAGAAGAATATACAAGAGATAGAAATGTTGATAGTTGATATTTGATATGAAAAGAATATTATTTTCATTTTCCATTGTGTTTTTTTGTGTTGTTTATGATTTGTATTGTGACTGAATACTATTTCTGCTTCTGCTAAATGTTTCCATCAGTTACTAGGTGTTTCTCAGTCGGGAAAAGTACTTTTAACGAGAACCTGCACTCGTTTTCCACTGTTGTATGCACTCGTGATATTTTCTGACCGGTTCAGAAATGATTTGAATTCACTGAGTCTGCATAAGTCAGATTCATACTGAATAGAACGTGTTGAGTGAGATTTGCAGAAATCTCACGAGTGGATAAAACAGTTCTCACTCCAAAAACCAGTGTACCATGAAATACTAGGTGTTTCTCAGTCGGGATAAGTACTTTTAATGAGAACCTGCACTCGCTTTTGACTGTTTTATGCACTCGTGATATTTTCTGACCGGTTCAGAAATGATTTGAATTTACTGAGTCTGCATAAGTCAGATTCGTCCTGAATAGAAAGCGTTTAGTGAGATTTGCAGAAATCTCACGAGTGGATAAAACAGTTCTCACTCCAAAGGCCTGTGGACCGTGAAATACTAGGTGTTTCTAAGTCGGGAAAAGCACTTTTAATGAGAACCTGCACTCGTTTTTGACTGTTTTATGCACTCGTGATATTTTCTGACCGGTTCAGAAATGATTTGAATTCACTGAGTCTGAATAAGTCAGATTCATACTAAATTGAAAGCGTTTAGTGAGATTTGCAGAAATCTCACGAGTACATAAAACACTTCTCACCCCAAAGGCGAGTGCAAATTCTACTCTTGTACCTGTTAGACCCGTTGTTGTGTTTTCTGTTCCTTTCTCGAATTTTAGTTAAGTTACAGGTTTTGGAGTGTGCCATATGAAAAGTGAAAAAATTCTTACAGTTGTTCATTATGATTTTGTGCAAACGACGAGTCTCGAAGATTCGAAGGAGAAATAGATAGATATGTACATAAGTCCGTAATCGTTCGATTCATACGTCTGTTGTGTATCATTTTGCCTTGGCATTACGGTGGCCACCATATACGTCTTGAAATTTGCTGCAAAAGCACAAAAGAAAAATAAGAAATTTATTCCTGCTGGCTATCTATATGCTATTGCAAAGAATCGTGGATGTGGAAGTAAAGAATTGGATACGGCGCTCAGGCACAGTTAAGATTTTGAAGGCTTTGCATTGTATCAAAAATAACAAAGATATAAAGCAATGAAATATCAAAATAGCAGAAGCAGTGAAAATAAACTGGTAGAGAGTCAACCTATGATTTTCTAGTACGTATAAAAAACATTATTAATTGCAAGGCAGAAGGTGACCGCTTGAAATAAAGGAAACAAAAATTAAGTAGCAAAATAAAAAAGATTTTTTATAATTCTTCGAGTTTCCGGCTAAATATTTAACAAAAAATACCACGAGTGGTAATTTTGCCTTGAATCATACCACAGCGCAGTAAATTTATTTTTAAAACAATTTTTCACTGGAACTTGATATGTTTGTTTGCTATATTTGAAAAGTTCAAATAAGTTGAGTTATTTGTTATTTTATTCAAATAAATTGGTAATTTACACGCTTGTAACTTCGCTTTACAGTTTACATTGAAATATGTTCATGAACAGTTTTAGTTGATTGTGTTTTTGGAATGTACGCGTCCTTCACTGAAAATTAATGAATAATATTTATTAATATAAATCAACTCTTCTCACTTCAACGATTTTCTTTCTATTTTATAATTATATCTATTATA
>JARJEB010008824.1:0-14960 GCA_030264535.1 Liometoxenus newtonarum
TTATGGCCATTGTTCACTCTGATGAATTGCGCCACTCGTATTCAGCTCGTGGACTCGTGCACAATGGCTATCATAATCGCTCATATAATAATATACGATTAAAACTAATTTTTGTCCAACAAAAAAATATCATCCCCCTATAAAAAATATTAGGACAATCTTATTGGGATACTAAAAAATACAAGACAATGTGCCTAAAATCAATCTAACAATTTTAAAGTGATAATTAGGATTTATAACTGACCACAAATTAATTTTGAACACTTTAAAAAATAAAATTATATCACAGATTTTTAGCCAGTTAAAAAAACACACATTTTTAAATTACGCAAATACGCTAGCATCGTGTTTCATTTTAATCCTGGATTTAAAATAATAAGCGTGTGGTGTGGTAGGTAATACCAAACACATTAATATTAAAATGTTAACTAATCGTTATGCTTGAGCTTCGAATTCCATTCGAGGGTTCCACGATTCTTTCGAACGGTTCGACTTTCTAACTGCGCTTCTTTATCGGGTGAGGGAGTATGTTGTAAGAGTCAGCCAATCGGAAATTTACAAGATAAGAGCCGTAGAATGATGACAAGGAAAACTGTTATCGGTAGACGGCAGTATACTCTTATGTTGTTTTTACTATCATGTCGGAAAATTCTGTAGTACAGGGATTCTCAAACTTTTGCGGGCCGAGGCCTCATTGATAAGCACCTCAGCATTATGCCTTACATTCGTAAATTATGACTGAGTCCTAATAATAATTTCTTCCTTTTAGTTACATCCTGACCTAGAATTATTAATTGGTGTATAAAAGAAAAAAATATTAAATGAAAAATACAATTACCCAAAAACGGTGGAAAATTAATGTAAACGTAATTCTTACCTGTTAACAGTTAGACTAACCTGACTAGACTTTCTAGGCTGTTTGCTGAATGCCTGATGCAAACATCTAACCGATATGGCTAGCGTTCTGCTCTTCCGCAACCTATTTCTGAAATACATTTTGCTATTTTTCGTGTAATTTTCGGCTCGGCTATTATAATTAGAAATTACATCAAATTGATCGCACGATTTTGTTCAAATATTAATAATTTTATTTTCCAAGTTCAACTTGTTAAACATTTATTTATCTTATCGATTTCCTGACTACTCAGAAAAAAGGAGATAAGCTTGCGTTTATAACAGCATCTTTTAAAAGTTACCAGAAATATTTTTCGACTCGCTTACGCAACCTGGAAAAACCTCTATGAATCAAAAAGCTATATTATGTGAATTTATATTATCTTAATAGTTTCTTATTAAGAACTGGTAACATTTAATTAAATATTTTAAAATAATTAAGTTTTTGCTGCAATTTCAGATGTGGATTTGTAAGTTAGTATTTTTATTTTTAACCGGATGAAATTCTGTTTTAATGATATTAAAAAACAATATAAATTTACTTTTATAATTTGTATTTTAAATGATTTTAACAGATTAATTTGTGGTCAGTAATAAATCCTAATTATCACTTTAAAATTGATAGCTTGATGTTAGACAGTTTTATACTCTCCCAATTGCGTTGCCTTTGTATTATTTAATCTTCCAATAAGATTGTCCTAATATTTTTTTATTGGGAGATGATTTTTGGTCTTTTTTTTGTAGAAAATTCGTTTTAAAATGAGCACTTATACGTACCTGATTTTTAGATGATATTTTTATTTGTTTTATTATTTAGAGAGAAGTAATAAGTTTTTTTGAAAAAAAATTAGGAAGTTTTGGAGACAAATACGTTGTTTTTTTATCTCCCAAATTTAGCTGTCCTAGAAAGTAATCGAAATTTGGAAAACTTATAAGATTTTTCTTTTATTTTTGCGGATCTTTAGGCGGTTATGGTTAAAATTTGGATACTTTTTTAATTTTAAAATGAGATATTTTTGATTAAAAAGACCATTCTTAAATCCTTTTCTATCCTAGCTCTGTAACATTTTTTACTCTACTAAATTTCTTATCAACCCTGTTAACTATGCTTTAGTACTTATCCCTAAAAATATTTGATAATTTGATCAGTCTCATATTAAAAAATAAAAAATAGGTAATATTGGATCCATAATTAGTTCTGTTTAAATTCTTTTAATTTTTTGTTTCCCAAATTTATAATTATGTAATTTGTAAGCTGTTCTAACCCAATTCGTCCTTCATCGTAGTTTATTTTCCTACAACCACTATAAAATGACACACTTTCGCCAGATACAAATTGCCAATTGGCCAAACTCAAAGCCGACTGAAATTTTAGCCCCACGGTGAATAAAAGTGGCAAACAATTTTGAAATGAACTTTTCTTATAGTGTCTGTGGCAATGGGGTGTCAACATCATTTTAAATTTTCCGATGAAAAGTGTGGTCGTAGGAAAAGCAGCTGAAAAAAATCGATTTCACTCGATTTATCGCGCTAGTGAGTAATTGAATACTTTCCAACCTTATTGGGTAAACTAGCATTTTCGTATTTTTTTTTGTTTTTTCAAATTAAATTTAAACTTACTTTTCACGCGAATATCATTCGTACATTTAATAATACAATATTAGTAAGTATGTTACTTTGAGTACTATATATATATACACACTGAGTTTTATTTGAAAATATCTTAGTTTTCGAGTTTAGTTAAATTGTTTTTTTGATTTAATGCAATTATATAAACGAAAAAACACGTTTCGAATAAAAATAAAAAGACAAATTGTATACAAATTTGACAATACCGACAGAATTATTTATATACTTTGGTTAAGTATAATCAATTAAATATTCATATTTATGTATTAAGAAATAGATTTTCAAATTCTATTTAATTTCTACTTTCTAGTTAACTTATTCTATTACGAATTGAGTTAAATTAAAAATATTAAAAGGCCGTAACTTTAGGCGTTTTGTTAATTAAAACATCACTTTGTGGACTTTAATATAGGCAATACCGAGGGCAATACTTTTCATATATAGCAATATCAAGTAATAATGAAATGAAGGAATCCAATAAAAACTAAAAACTACAAACCTAAATGTTGCCCAAAACAGCCTAAAAAATTAGAAACAAAAACACAAATGGCTGAATGAACGAACACTAAAGAGGACAATTGTACCAGCTCGAATTATTATTGTCTACTATAAACGTTCACACAACTAGTCCAGATTTTAAGTTAAAACATTTTTGTGCGTATGCTTACAACAAAAATATCATTTTAATCCCCCATGCCGTTGAAAAGTTTTGTCTTTTCATTTTGTTCGACTTAACGTTACTTTGGTATTTTGTTATGATTTACATTAATTTAAAATTGCATAAATGGGTCTACAATTATTATTATTATTATTAATTATATGTTCGCCTTAATATTTTACCATTTAAAACAACATCTAGATTAATACGTATCGATCGATAATTTCTGCTTAATGTGACGGTTTATAGTCTATTATACAAATTGTGTAAAAACACGTAGATGAAGTTAAATGTGAGATAATGTTTGCACCCGTTTGCACCGGGTGGAATCAGATTCCCGCCATAACCTTAAAACTTAAAATCATTTGAATCTGAAGAATCTGATTGGCGCATAACACGCCATCCAAAGATTGCACTGAATGCATCCAATGGGTGCATAAATGTTTGCACCCGGTGCAAATGCCATCACGGGTTAATTTGTTATTGTTATAATTTGTTTAACATTTTCATGTGACTTCAGAATAAATTGGGAAGACGTTTTTTCTTTCGTTTCCAATAAAAAAAAGAAGCAAATATATTTGCGCAGATATACTTACTTTTCAATTGTGTGCGTTGCTTCTTATCGTTCTCATTCGATATAAAAATGTATCTCTTCGACTATTCGACTAAACCATTAGTAAATATGTAGGTAAAAAAATATTTTAGATTTGAACAGGGACGATGAGTAAGTAAATAACGAAATTACTACCCGATTATGCTCCATTAAACTTGTTAGATGCTTAAATCGGCATCCTTCTTGCGAATTACTTCCGGGGTGATAGGTTGCAACGGCACTGAGAATACAGGTTTCTTGAGCACAGTTGGTTTGACCTTGATTTGCGGTTTAAACGTGCTATTTGTTGGCGTCGAAACTTGAATAAGTTTCTTCTCCGACGCTGGGCTGGCAATAGCAACTAAATCTGAAATTGGTTCAACAACCGACGTCGAATCGATGTGGACTTTGGTATTCTTTTTCAAAGTACATTGATTTTGCTTGGCGAATCGTTCAGCAGCTGTTTGCATTTCAGGACTATCGAGTCCAGTTGGACTATCGTTTGATTTAATGGAAGCGCTATCATCGTCGTTCCCATCCGCTGAATTATTATACGCGACAGGCTTTTTGGTTGCGTCCTTAGGACTTGAATTACCCACCAATGGCAAATCCATTACCAAATCAGGCGTGTGATTTCGTGCCCACGATTCTGACTTGCGATTTGTTTGCATTTGCAATTGCTCGATATTATTTACTTTGATATGCGACTGAGAATTGGCTCTACGCTGCCATTGTTCCCTGTTTTGATTGAAGTTAACGTTCGAATCATCTTTCTCCGGGGAAGTCTGCTTCTTGCGTAATTCAACCGCAAATTGTTCTATATTACTATCAGTCTTTATTTGTGTAGCTTCCACAGGCGAACCGTTAACAGCGATACTTTGTGCCGACGATGAACTTTGATTAATATTGATGGTTGTTCTATGTGAGATAACAACATCTTCTTCGTCGTGGTTAGTTAATTCAAGCGATTTAGTATTTACAAGTCCAGCGTCCTGAAACAAACATTGATCGTATTTTAGACTTTGACCAGTTGGGTCTTTAAAAATGGATAAAATGAAAATATTAGTGCCTCGAGACACTGTAAACGTAAACTACATTTTAAAATAATTTACTTATCGTGTAGATTTTGTTAGCGAGACGTAGAGGCAGAGAAAAAAATCAATAAAACGACAACCAGCATGCAACTATTGTGCTCACCTTCACGCTTTTACGTAGCCGCTCACTGTTGTCTAGCAAATGTACTATATGAAAACCAACAAAGTATGTGAAAATCAAAAAATATAAGAGACTACATATAATTATCATTATAATTGAATTGAAATTAGCGTAAATAGGTAAAGCTTACATCTAAAGTACAATTGTTTGTTCCAATTAAAATTCATATTTTACTCTGACTTTCAATTGGATTTGACATGCGACAATAAAAAAAGGCCTATATACTAGAAATACCTAATAAGCTTACAAATACGTACAAAAAAATTATTAAAATTGGTAAAAACATAAAAAAATCCAACTTTACGGCAAGCAAGAATTAAATACGCATCGTTTTATTGGATGCTACTTATACTTATAGAAATCTCATGCATTCACAATTTTTATTCGTATATTATCAAATATTATGTGGCAAATTAAAATAAATACTGAAACCTGAACCTTTTTTGACTTCACACATCATATTTACATTTTAAAAATATATAAAAATACCAATACTAAAGGTATAAATACACATAAACTAAAATACATTCACATAAAATAACGTAAAAGATAATTAGCACTCCTGCCAAAAAATTATAGTAAATAAAAACGTTAAGCATTGCAGGAAATATTATCACATCATGCAGACATGCAATTTTATGAACTCTTTTTCTTGTACATTATTTTTATTCATTTATGATTCATGCAGATAATTTTCAAATTTCGATTCGAACTCGAAATTAACATGTCAAGATTTTCAAGTACTTACTGTATATTAATGAGAATGAGATCAAAACAAATCATATTTTTCTAAACCTGATTTGTTTAAAAGAGCCGGATTTAATAATTTTTAATTAGTGGAAAAATATTATTAATTATGAATTTATCGTTCTGCGTTCAGTTTTTCAGTAAAGGCACGTTCAGAGAATAGGAAAAGTATTACGCGAAAAGTTTTACGCAGAAGGTTTGGTTTTGTCATTTTTTATTTACACAAATAAACAAACTCTCCCTTTTAATAACGCTTATAGGTATATAGCCGTAATGAGTGAATTTGTGTAATCTGAGCAATCGTCAAATACACTTCTTGGGTGATACTTTTCCTATTCTGAACGGGCCATCCATAAATCCGTCACTTGGAAAATGTTTCACTCGATAATGTCTGCTCACGTAATAAAATAAAAATAATCAAGCTAAATTATGTACGAATAAAACAATACAAACAAGTACAAAACTATGATTTACTGCAGACAACACAGAAATAGTAGTAGTAACTGCTTGGTTATATAACAAAGGCGTAATATATAGATTAGACTGTAGTTTCTAATACCTCTCTGGGTGGTTGAGTAATGAGTACGGGTGATGATGTGTTATTTGAGCTCTGATCTGACATGTCCGGTAAAGTCGTCCATGTGATCGGCGGGCATTGGATGAGTGGGGAGTTTGACGGATATGAGCTTTCCGAGATCATCGAATCGTTTGAACTAGAAGCACGCCGCCGCATTGATTCTTCAGACGACGACGACTTTAAATTTTCGATTTTTTCACGATCATCTTCCCTAGAAAAATGATAATAATACTTATGATTAGAAAACGAACGAACCAATCGTATTTGGTATGAAATTACTTCATTTTAAGCAGGATGTACTTATCAGGTATAAGACCTTCGTTGCCATTAATTGCGCCTTTCCACCAGTCGTTTGAAACTTGAGCATATAATGTCACCGTATCACCTTTCTTCAACGACAATTCACGTTCCGAACGTGCAATAAAATCAAATTGTGCCGTTGCTTCCATACTTTCAGAGTCTGTAACATTTAAAATGAATAAATTCAAGAAGTAAATAGGAATTTAAAAAAATATGTTTGTACCGTCTTCAGATGGATATACTTCAGAATCCAGGTCTTCGGGGGCATGGTCAGAAGGTGAATCGCCAACGTCACTGTAAATTGACGTTAAATTATTTGCTTAATGTTCGGATTGAGGTGCAAATGGATACTTACTGATCATCTGGCTCGGGCGAAATGTACTTTTCATAGACACAACCCCCTTCATTAGGGAAAATATCCTCATTATACATGATAATATTCTTTATCAGTTCGTTCACTTGGTTTTGATATTGCACTTGGTCCTTGTCTTCAGGTACAGGAACCAATGTGGGGCCAAAACATATTGCCAAGTTGTACGGATCCATCATATTCTCATCAGAAAATTCGGACAAGCTAAAAGAAATAATAATCATAAAATATTATTAAAGCCAGATGCATTCCATACACTTACTGATTTAAGAACGCAAATAAATATCGCATAACAATCATCACAGGGCGTGGTAAACTCTTAACAAGTTCTCTCATCCTTTCAATAAAATCTCCTTTCGATTCCAACTCTGCGCAAAAACCATTAACACGTCAATAAAATCTGTGATATAGAAATTCTCAAATAATAAAACTTACGCGCCAATTCCATAAACTGTTCGAAATATATAATAGGAAAGAGTGGTTCGCGCAGTTCACGGAGATAAAGTTTGAGCACCCCAGCAACACTATTGATGTCTGAAGCATCAGTCATGTCTGCCAATGGATCTTCTCCGCGTTCGAAGCAATCTCTAAAATTGTTTATTTCCACTTGAGATCCCGAAACTCTAAATATACCTTGATGATGTAAACCTATAACGAAATTGATCTTATAAGTATAAAATTATGAAGCAAACATACATTTTTCCTTTTTTTTAAATATTACCGTATAAATTAATTACTCGGATGCATGACTTTATAATAAGCGGTATTTCCTGATTAGTGGCTTCGAGATATTCCTCCAGTGAACCGCCAAAAAGTTTCGGCTGTCCGTTCATCTGATATCTTCCAATCCGTTTACGTCGTGGCGTTTTCGCCGATGGCTTAAGTGTATTACTCGTATCGGATGGATCTGTTTTTAGCACTTGCCGTATATGTTCCTGTTTCGCATCCAATCGAGCGATCTTCGTCGATGATATGAAGTACTCACGAAGTTTCTGCAAAATAAAATCAAAAAATAAAACTTTTACGATCAAGTTAAGTTTGAATGACGCTTACTGTTACGTAGAATTCCTCAGTCTCTTGTTTATCGGCGCGGAGTTTAATCAACGCCGTTTCTAACGGCTTGCTCACCGGAAGTGCAGTTTCACCAAAGTACGCAGTACACTCGTAATCTTTAGCGTTTAACATTTCGAGAAGCGTCGACTCGGCTGTTTCCAACGTCTTCCATACTTCTTCTGATTCGGTTCGTAGCGACGTGACACGTTGTTGGAGTTGATTCAAACGGGCTTCCATTTCTTGATGAAGTACTTTTGATATTTCAGGTTCCACGGACTAAACACACGAAATAATTAAGATTAAGTCATTAAAATCAAGGAACAAATGTACAATCCTGCGAGAATGCTTTACCTCTTCGGATTTTTGACCTTGAAATTCAAGTTTCTTCGGTATCATAAAGGCTGTATGATTAAATTCAAGGAATTTCTGCTTATCTAATCGTGAATCTAAAGAATTAATACAAGTCGAAAGGGTATCCATGCCACTTTGAACGGATCGTTGTCGGCCCTCTTCAGCTGATACGTGCATCAACAAAGCTCTTGAAATGCAGTTATGAAAACCAAAATCCATACACTAGAAATATAATAACCATCATAGAGTATTTGATAAGAAAGAAACACGAAACTTGTAACGTACATCAATTAAATCGGATAAGTCGTCGACGAAATATTTATGAATCGTGGTGTTGGAAGCCTCCAAGCAAAGAATATATTCGTTCCTTGCCTTCAGTGCTTTCAATTTGGAGTCGGTATATTTATTCTTCCGCTGAAAATAGTAAATAGTTTGTATTCGGTTCGGAAAGAGCATAGCGCGGAAACGGAAGACGCAGACGTTTCCAAGAATAATTAATTTAGTACCTATACTCATAGTCAGGGGCGGATCGAGACACCGAGCGATCGGGCTGTTCCCCGAAGGGCCAGTGGTTTGGGACTCCCTGAGGCCCGCTTCTATTTAATTTTTTATTTTTTCGTAATTAAAGGGTCGCTGTTCTTAAATCCGCCCCTGCTCATAGTACGAAAATATTATCTACACATACCTTCATTACTTCTTTCACCATAAGTTTGTATTTTTTAGATCTGTCGAGTTTTTCTGGTGGTATTGACTGTTCGAATTTAGTTTTAGATAATTCAGCAGATCGTAACTTTGCTTCAGCTGACCTTAACTCGCCTTGATAACTGTGGTAGGTTTTCATAGTCGTGTGTAATTCATGTAAGACCCTTAAGATCTCTTCATGCATTTCGTAACCAATTTCACGGCACTATATAAATGGAAAATTAAATTATAATCTTAGTATAAAGAAAACAGTTCTGAATCGTAGATTTTATGACAACCTACCCTTTTGTATATCCGTTGGACGTCTTCCATGACTTGTCCCAAACGAGAAACAAGGTGCGTTGAATACACCTCGGATAATGCAACATGATCGCGGCTTAAGTTTTTAGTTTGAGTTACGAGCTGTTGCCAGCATGCATAACTTGAGAATAATGACCATTGTTCCCTTCTGGAAACGAAAAGAAAAGAATTTTTACATATGAAACGAGATGAAACAACTTTTTTTTGTTATTAAGATTACTGATGAGTGACGACCAATCTTCATTTTATGCTTTGTAATTTGCATTATAAAACAATACAAGCAAGCAAGAACGTCACTTACTTTTGTTTTTGTTCTTTGTGACGTAGTTGTAAGCTTTTAGCTAACTTATCCAAATTCTTCGAATAATCCAATTCTAATTCGCCACGTCGTCTGAAGAAGTCTTGGAGTTCGGTGACTAAAGCCACTTGGGCTTCCATTCGTAAATCGAGGCATCGCAACTGTTCGTTCAGTTGAAGACGTATATCTGCAGGGTAACAAAAACAAGAATAATTATAGTTAATGCGAACGATGATGTAAACCATGCGACACGGTTTTAATTTTTCATTATAACAAAGTATTTACTATTTACGGTTTGTTATTTGCAAGTTAGAAATGCGGATGATGTATTGCGATATATTCTAGGAAAAGAACACAGAAACGGAAAACCTGCACACATAATTATTTTACCATAAAGTTTAAAGTTTAAATGATAGAGCGGTTTTCTCGATTTGCATGTATGAAACGAATTAATTGATGCCATCGACTCAAATTAAAGCGATTGCTATTTCGCAAGGCTTGGTCATTACCAAGTGTGCTTCATACTCATCATTATGAGTATGAAGCACACACTATTATAATTATAATATGAGAGCGAGAATGCATTGCGTGTTACAAAGCCAACTCTGAATAATGTATAACTAAAAATAAAACTATATAACAGGGGTTCTCAAAGTCATGGGGATCGCGACCCACTACTGCGTCACAAGTCGATTTTGGGTGCGTCGAATCCAAATGCAGCTAAACTATGCATTTTAAAACAATGGGTCGCGAGAAATGATAATTTTCCAACGCGGGTCTCGGTCCGCAAAAGTTTGAGAACCTCTGCTATAGAATATAGAACACTAAGTGATACAAGAAACAAAATTAAAAACTGTCTTGGTATAATAAACTTTTCTAGTATAACATGAAGAACGCATTAACATTACAAAAGAGTAAATTCGTTTTTAATCGTCCTTTTCAAATGCTTTTGCTTATATAGAGATACAGTGACCATATGTTTGGCTTTTTTTCTACTACTATTGACGATGACTTAAAATGTGTCAGTAAGCATATTGTTTTTAATTACATATTTTCATTCTAGTAATTAACTTTCAAAGATCCACTATTTCTGTATTTACTGCGCAAACGTTTCGTGCATTCATTCATTTTTCATCCAACGCGTGAGAAGCGGAAGAATTTTTAGAATGTAGACGTGAAGTAGAGCAAAAATATTTGCAAAAGTGCTGAAAATAATGAAATTTGTATTTATGCAGGGTGTGAGGATAAAATGTGAATAACAATTTCAATTCAGACTGGGCCTTCGAAGTAAATATCTCAACGCAATTTTAACAAATGGATAATAAACAAATAATAAAACCCGTTCAAATAAACATACATTTTTGGGCAGCTCACTTATTTATAAAGTTACGATATTCCCTTTGACATTTGGGTTGGATTGGTTTGTTCTGACTTACACTTACTTTTTATCGAGCAATTTGCAGTGCAGATTTTTTCAGAAATCACTTCAAACAACAATGGAAGGCACCAGGTTGGCCTAGATCTGAACATCATTGGATGTTTTACTATTTGAACACATTTAAGTCGTGGATATTGTTGTGTTGAAACTTATTATGTCAGTGAACAACAAATAGTTAATTGTCTTCGCGCAACGGCGCGTTCAATGGTCACTTGTAAACTAAATTAATTATTTCAATAATTCCTAGTTTAGTTTGCACTACCCAACTAACAATATGTATAGAACTCAATAAAAGTTAAGTGCGTTTGCGGATCGTGACTAAGAATAGCAAGCACAGTGGAGTGGATTATTTATTACTAATTTTCGTCAACTTTTATCGAAAATTATTTTTTCAATCAAGAACAGATAAACTAGATACAGACATACACGCATATATTCAGTGTCATGTTATAATCTAAAAATATTAACTTCTGCGGTTAATAAAATAGAAACCTCGAATTTTATCACGTCCATTGCATGATTGCATTAAACACCTTCGCATGTAAATGAAGATCGTATCGTTATGATGAATTAAATGTCTGGAATGTTCATTATTGAGTCTGGTTAAAAATCCCATGCCCCCTCGAGAAATCAATAATAACAGGGCAACAAGGGGTGAGTTTCGTATTAGACCTATAAGAATATTCCACTTCCAGTATTCCAGATCTAGACATTCACAATACAAATAAACTTTAAGCCACCCTTGCTTGGAGAACTTTTCTAACCACCAGTATAAACGTTAATATATACTGGCTGCTTAAAAAAAGGACAGACAGACAGATATACATAGCTGTTAATTTTGAATCGTTTAGTATTATCTTGTAAGACTTGGTATATTTTATTTTTAGAAATGGTTTCACCCTCTTTTCGAAACTTTCATTTCAAACACGTTGAGTTACAACACCAGACGTCGTTATAAAGAGCCCACAGCGTACTTCCCATTCCCAGACCTTTCGACTAAAATTCTTTATGAATTGAAGACAGTGAAGAATGTGTCATATCGAAATACTAGATAATATTAAGAAACACAGAAAAATTTCTATTTGTACTTACAATTTTCATTTATTGACGACAAAGTGATTAACGAAAGAGTTCAACATAATTTATAATTTACTGCAAATAAATATAAAAAATAATACTAATTCCCGACAATTGTCCCCACACGAGACCCACTTTTGCAAAAATCATTTTTCGCGACCCATTCGCTTAAAATTTATAGTTATATTGTGTTTGGTCTGCGTTCATGTCGCAACGTACTTCAACTAAATTCATTTTTTAAGAATATTTGCGACCCACTAGTGCATGGGTCGGCAGACTTTCCAGTGAGAAGAGCCAAATTGTGAAGAAAACATGATAACGAAGATATCAGAGAGCCAACTTTTTTTTAAAACTTAGTTACTTAGCTGAAATCTTGAAATTTTTTTGTTGGTGACCAAAAACAAAAAAAGCTCTCAGACTCAGTAGTAAACCGAGAACCAAAAAAAAACTCTTCAAAGTGTAGAAATAATATTATCTGAGAACGCGAAGACCAAAAAAAAAGCTCTTCAAAATACAAATCTATCTGGACCGCGGTGACCAAAAAAAAAACCTCTTAAGTCTACAATTTTCAAAGATCAGCAAATGTTGTGCAAAGAGCCGCATGCGGCTCGCGAGCCGCGGTCTGCCGACCACTGCACTAGTGGGTTGCGACCCATGACTTTGAGAACCCCACTAGGATATTTCGTCACAGTGGTTTGAATTGCTCCGTAGCTCAATTGGTAGAGTACAGGCATAGAATGCCGTAGTTGTTTGCTGGTTCGATCCCATCCGGGTCACATATTAATTAAATTACTTACTAATTTGAATAATTAACTTTATATTAATATTATAAAAGAAAACTTTTAAATTTGGTTAGCAGTTTTAAAAAACAATTTAATTTAAAACATAAATATTTAGCAATCAAATTATGTTTATTTTCATGTGAAATAAAAGGTATTTCAAATCAAATATAAGTACAAATATTGTGTATGCATTGTCAATTGTTTTATGAAACAATTTTGATTTTGCTGACATTGTGCTTTCTGATAATTACTGAATTCGAAAGAGATGAATAGCTTAAAGAAGCCATTTTAATAGCAGAACTAACCAATCACAAAAACGTATTGATAACAAGGAAAATGGTAGAAATTTATAAGTCAAGTTATCCTTGAAATCATATTTTTCATAAATCCGTAATGTCACTTGTCAGTTATGATGAAAAAAGTAAAAACAATTAAATTTTAATTAAGTACTTAATTCAAGATCAAAATGAGTAGCCACAAAAAGACAAATACAAATATCAGCGATTCATTGGAGGATATAATAGAATTTCAAAATTTAGAAACAGACAGGAGCTTCCAAACGGTTATCAGTGATATCTCCACGGACAATTTTGTCGATCCACAAGAATCAACTGAGCACACAAGTGGAGAAACACAATCAAGTGAAGAAATTGAGAATGATGAACGACCATCACGAAGATGCTCGATTACTTGGGGCACATGTGATAAAAGCACATCAGCAAACCGTTGTTTTCATGAAGACACTCGTAATCGTGATTATAACTTTCCACAGTCAAAACAAGATTTACTTAGTTCATCACCCAGTTCCAGTACAATGCAAGTAAGTAAACAATTTATTTTCTTACAGGCCCATCTTGTAGGCCCCTGGGCAAAGCAATGCAGTGCGAACCAAACCATTGATATTTTGATATTTAGTATACAAGGGCAATGTTTAGTACGGGGCCCCTGGGAACTGCCCACAATGCCCATAGGCCATAGGGTAAGACGGCCCTGTTTTTCTTATTAATTGCAATACTTGTGCTTGGTTCATAGACGACGAGAATAACGCTTAAAGCTCAACGCGTAAGAGTTTAGAGTTGAATCTTATGCACGCGGATGCTTGCGTTCACAGAGAGATTAAGGGCTAACGCATAACGCTCGGAATAAGGAAAGTTGGCCAACATCCAACTTTTAAGCGTTAAGCATTAAATTTTACAATAATGCGCATGCGTGAATATGCTACAGTACCGAACGGTAAAGTCGAAGTGTGGTATAAACTGCGCATGGCTACGTGTAGGCTATCTATTGGCTGGTGTTACGCTTTATCTGATTCTTATTCTTGAGAATGAACAGCCAAGTTTCCTTATGAGCTAGGCGTTAAGCTTTAAGCGTTAGTCTCGTCTATGAACCAAGCATTACATAAAAATGATAATTAGGAATGCTATTTATTGCGTGAAAGTCAAAAAACTTTGCAAAACAAAATATTAATGAAGCAGTCAGTATCAGGAATAATATTGGACTTAATATGTAAATAATTATTTCCTCTCATTACTAATTCATTTATAATGAGAGTCCAATGTCACTAATGGAATTCCACATTGACAAATATTGTTTTTTTTATTGTTTTTAATATTATCTGCATTACTGATCGAAGAATTTTGCACAGTTGTGACACAAAAAAGAGAATACAACTGGCGTATGAATAAAAAATTTTCTGGGACTAATTTATTTTTTATAATACAGTGAGTCCGTAACTGAATGAAATTTTCTACTTGGTAGACTGTAAGTAGGTTCAATAAAAGAATCAATAAAACTCGTCGATTATGAATATTTACATTATTTATATAGATTTAATGAGATTAATACTTTTTATCACTTAATCCGTGACGACCAAGTAAAACAACCATTATTAGGTGTGTATGCAGGCACATATAACCCACATTAATATCACTCGCGAATAATGGAGCTTGACACACGTCAATAATAGGTCATTATTCC
>JARJEB010008834.1:0-15319 GCA_030264535.1 Liometoxenus newtonarum
TATACCGTGCGTGGTATTTTAAAGTGTTAAATGGGAATTTACATGGGAAAATTAATAATGCTGACGGTTGCTCTCCAGAAGCTCGTATCACTTTCATTTTTTTGTTTGTGCCTTGTTCGCAGCTAAAATAAACGAGTCAAACTCATGGCAGTGGCGATGAACGATTAAAGTAGGTAATTAATTTTTATGATCATGTCGTTACTGTCAGTTGCCATTTTTGTTCCTTGTTATATTTGAATTGTTCATCAATCGTCAACAATTGTCATCGTGGTGTGTCGTCGTCCGTCCCACATCCCCACTCTCCCCCGTCCGTCAGTGTGTCTTTAGCAATACAAATCCCCACTGCCATGACTTTGACTCTTTTATTTTAGCTGCAGACATAGGACATGCTATCTATGTTCGACGGTAACATAAACGCACGGTATATGCAAACTGGTCTAGTGTTCTACTGCTTTTTAGTAATTAATATTTTTCTATTTATGTTTTCATTTTGTTTTGGTTCTTGGTTAATATGTTTTTAGTTCGTAATTTTTGTTTTGTTGCAGGGCTGCCCAAGATGGCTATGAGTTGATAAAGATTCTTAAGGAAGCAACGAAGAAGGAATGCAATAGTCGCGATGAACAAGGCATGACCCCAACACTATACGCAGCTTTCCATGGACATGTCGATGCTCTACGTTTATTATGTTCCAGAGGGTATTTTGATAATAATTAAAATTTTAATTAAAAGTTTGCCCCGGGTGAGGATCGAACTCACGACCTTAAGATTATGAGACTTACGCGCTGCCTACTGCGCTACCGAGGCCCATACGTGTTTTAGTCATTTAGGGCTTTATTACGTGCGGACATTTTCAATTGTTTAATTCCAAAATAATTTGCAGAGGTGATCCTGATAAAGCGGATTTCTTTGGAAATACAGCATTACATCTTGCAGCTGCACAAGGACACATGGAGGTCGTAAAATTTTTAATTAAATTTGGTGTTAATATCTATGCAATGGATATTGACAGAAGAACTCCCCAAGAATTAGCAGGACTAAATAATCGCGATGATATACTGCAATTGTTGGATAAATTTCGTGGAGATCTTGAATCCGAGGAAAAGAGTTTGAGGAAAGTGAAGATAATGAAAGAAAAAGCCAAAAAAGACGTGGAAAAGACAATCAGAGTAAGTTATATGCTGAATTAACAAGCGCGTATTGAATGATTTTTGCTAAATATTTAATTTTGCAGAAATATCACAAATATAACGAGCAACAAAGCATTTATCAGACTGATAAAGAACGTAAATTTACATCGAGACCATCGATCATTCATACATTAAAAATGCGCGTGAAAAGTGGTTCCATGTCAAATTTAGCACAACCCGACCAACAGCTACCACGACATACTTTTTCCGCTTTGGTAAGCGGCGGCACGATGAACAAGAAAAGCTTAGCCATGGGAACAGTACAAAGAAAAGCTATGGCGAGAAACAAGACTATAAACCAGGATGATGACGATTTCAAGGTAGGTATTTGGCAAATTATCTATAACACATATAATTGTGATAATCTTGTATGATTTTGATCTAGATTAGTGAAATTGAAGATGGAACTCGATCAGTGCGATCCATCAACGGCTTCCGACGTGATTCCGAAGTACTTTACAGTGGTACACTAGAAGATACACGTCCCCAACACGTGGAGAACCTCTTCAATGACGCCGAAGATGCTTTGGATAACACCATTAGTGGTGGTGGTACTCTAATGCGTTCCAAATCCCAACCGGATTTCATGCAGCAATTGAATGACAATCAGGCCAGTATTTTTGTGCGACCTGGTATTGGCAGTTTTGCTTTCCGTAAGAGTATTAGTAACGCAATGCAAGCAATGTCGTTTGCTGAGCCTGCTATTGATGAAAGTTCCATTGGTTCCGCACGCTTTGACGATGAGGTCGATTTGCTGGACAGCGATAATAGTGATGATGAAATTGTCAGTACACCGTTGGAACGTTTTCTTACCGCTTGGAGTCTGGGAGAGTATTTGTCAAGATTTGAAGATCAGAAAATTGATTTGGACACCTTGATGATTCTGACGGAAAATGACTTGAAAACTCTGGGATTGCCCCTTGGTCCTTATAGAAAATTAATGAATGCCATAAGTGAGCGTAAGTTGGCGCTAGAAAATCCTGGTGAGGTCACCGACGGCATGGTTTGATTATTAATATTTATAAATATATAGGAATTGCTTCAAAAGAAATTTTTATTTTATTAACAACCAAAACTAAAAAGAAAGATATATTATATATTTTAAATAAATCTATCTAATGAGAAGAAAAAATGTTTTCTCAAACAAAAAAGTGATAAGAACTATACTTATCCTACATTAAAGTGACAATATGTTGACGCCATTCAGACAAGACAACGTAACAATTACCTAACTGGAACTTATTAAATTATCAAACTATGGAAGTGATAATTAAAATCAAATACATGCCAATTAAATTTATATAAACCGCATTTATATAAACCGCAGAACATAACAATTACATGCTAATATGCAGTTTAGGGTGGTCCGCTAATGTTCGATTGTGCAAAAAGCAAACGAAATTATTTTTCGCGGCCACATTTCAGCTATTTGGAACTCAATTTTTCGAAATATACCACATCCTGGGAAAAAAGTTGAAAATTGGCGGACCACCGTAAACTGCATATATTCCCAAAAACATATACTAATATCATTAATTAAAATCAATCAACAACTGTTGAAGCATCTTTTCGTTATGTAAAATTGTCATATGATTTCCGTCAAATGTATCAATCCTGCACAAGTTGCATATCGTATTCAGGTTATAATCTTCAGTAATACCTTTGGCAATGCAATCGGAAGGTTTATACAATAAAACGTTTGACTTTATCTTTTCCTTTGGAATAGGACGCTTTTTATAGGACTCAATGCTTCTAAGACGCGACACAAAGCTAAATGTTAAAGATTTCAATTTGTTTTTCACTTCGACCGATGAATCTGTGTAGTGATTTAACATCAAATCCACTCGTTCACTTAAATCTTTGCCTTTGACCATTATTTCCTGAAATGAAAATCAATTTTTAGTTATTCTGCATGCTTTATATTATAACACCAATATCATTACTTTTAGTCCTAATTTACTTTCATTTGGTAAAATAGTGGAAACAAGCGCTTCAATAATGTTAAAATGAAATTCCTCTTTAGATTTTCCTCTTATAACAGCATATATGTGATACAGCAATTCCGGCCCGCTATCAATTATTATGAACGTTCCTGTGGTACCCAAACTTTCAATTCTTTTCACAATTTTAATACCAGCGAGATATCCAATTGAATAAGCAAGAATTTTGAAGCTTTTTTTCTGCAGTATGTCTTCATGCAGGGTCTAAAATTATTTGTTTGTTAGTAAAAAACGGTGCGAGGGATTTATGTTAAACATATACATTAAAAACATAATCAACAATAACATTAACATTCTCTTGATTTCTAGTGATTCCATCGTAATTGACACATTTAATGTGCTTATGAAGTAAGCCAGCCATTTGTTCAAAGGCTCTTATATCAGCATCAGCGCCCGGAAACACAAGTACAAAATCTCCTTGACAGTTTGCAGCCTTTATATTAAAATCAATAATAGTTTCCATAGATGTAGCGAAAATAACACCAGGTATTAACATTTTTAGCATTTCTATATGCAGTGCAGCAACTTTAGGCTTGTCTTTCCCGTATCCAGCATTCATATCCTCCAACTTCGCAAAGGTCAAGTTCCTCAAGTCATTCGGACCTAAACTTATATCAAATTCGCGTTCCATTGTTTGACGAATTTCCACAGCCATCATTGAATCCATTCCAAGTTCAGGAAACGTGGTATGCAGACCAGCTGATTTAATATCTTGTATACCTAAAATTCTAGTCACCGCTTCGATTGGTGTATCTGCAGCATCTTTATTGAATTTTTCAGCTACAACTATGCTGGAAACCACTGGCTGCTTTTGTTGTATCAATTGATCAAACACTTGCAAACAGTTGCCCACTTTTTGTTGTAAGGTGCCTCCAATTGCAATTTCATTTTGTTCCTTTTGTAATTCTTCTAAAAGACCTACATCACCAACGGCACCCCATTGCACTGCTAACGCTGGGAGACCGTCTTTATGTCGCAATTCACATATGCGTTCCATGATTGAATTAGAAAAGCCGTAGTTTGTTTGACCAGCATTTCCACGGCCACAGGAGACTGATGAAAATACAACAAAGTAACTCAATTGCGGGCAAATGTGACGAGTAATTTGATCTAAGTGCTCAGTTAGAACTGCTTTGGGTGACATTGAGGTTTTCATTGACTCGATGCTTTGGTGTTCAAATATGGAATCTTTTAGCACGACGGCTAGATTAAAGATACCATCAACTGGTGCCACAGAATTAACTTTCGTAATAAGCTTGTGGCAGCTTTCATAATTAGTTGCATCTTCTAGAGATATACTAATCTTGATACCAAAAGATTTCCACAATCTAGAAGTGCGGCTTGCAATCAAGTTAACAAAAAATACGCAAATTTTAGACTTACTCAATGCGATATCTTTGATAACCAGTCGTAACACCTTTCCTGGAGGACAAAATGAGGTTTTTTGCGCCACGCGTTACCAACCAATCGACTAGTTCCAACCCAAGGCCACCCAGGCCACCAAATACAATGTATGAACAGTTTGGATCACAATACATTCTAAAGCCAAGAATAGAGTCACCACAATTTTTTTCAATGCTTAAAAAATAAAGTTACCTCGGAACTACTTCGTGGTTAATTTTCTCATGATCAATTTGTATCAATAACTTTCCAATATGTTTACCTGCACTCATAAACTTATAAGCCATCAATAATTCGTCTATTTGGAATACCTTCCTAGGCAACGGCTTCACATATCCTTTTTGTATTCCAGTTGCAATCAATTCTTTCATTTCTCTCTTATCTTCCGGGCTGGCTTTGTCCATCAATAATTCATCCAACATTACCCCTCGATAACTACATTCCTTCCTCGCTAAAGTCATTGGGAGGACATTATTTTTATCCAAATCATATTTACCAATCTCCAAGAATACACCACCAAATGCTAAACAATCAACTGAAGCTAGTAATTTTTCTTCAGCTAATGAATTCAGTACAATATCGACGCCATGTCCATTAGTTTCCCGCATAATCATTTCTTTGAAATTTGTGTTTCGAGAGTTGCCAATATGACTTGCTTTTAAATTCGAATAAGTATGCAATAGAAAGTCGCGTTTTTCTTTAGTCCCTACCGTAACGTATATGTCACATTCAAAATATGTACATAAGTTCATTGCAGCCAGACCTATTCCTCCAGTGCCAGAATGTATCAGGACTGATTGGCCTCTTTTTAGATTTCCCATCTATTAAAAAATAACAATATATTGCTTTCTGAAAGTGATAGCATTTGCACCGGGTGCAAAGGTTTATGCAGCCAAAGCACCGGGTGCAATGATTGAATGCACCGAATGCATCCAATTGGTATTTGATGCAATCGTTTGCATCCATTTTATGCGTTCGATATGTCACTCTAACTACTTCACAACTAACTATTTCGCAACTACGTTGAGCAGGTCGGAATTACTCCGAGTAGTTTACAGTGGCATATCGGAAGCAATACATCGGGTGCAATGCGGCGGAACCTTTGGATTTGGATGGCGTGTAATTTGCCAATAAGATTCGTAAGATT
The DNA here is from genome assembly GCA_030264535.1 of Liometoxenus newtonarum. NCBI lineage: Eukaryota > Metazoa > Arthropoda > Insecta > Coleoptera > Staphylinidae > Liometoxenus > Liometoxenus newtonarum. The sequence goes on from JARJEB010008834.1 coordinate 5,736, forward strand.
CAAATAATTTAAAATTTTAAGGTTATGGCGGGAATCTGATTGCACCCTCAGGGTGCAAACGTTTGATTGCACCCGGTGCAAATCGTGTTTATTTACACGGGTTCAAACCGGCTTGCCAGCACTGGTTTCTGTTTCTGAGTCAAACATTTGGTTCAAATTAGACACCAAAAAGTTTGAATAAGTGGTGAAAGAAAACAATAGCCAATAGACCCTTTTCGGAAGCTTCCTGCAAGACCGAGTGTCAGTGACAGGCTACGTTTACATCGGGGAGGGTTTGGTGGACTGAGTTATGCACTGACCCAAAACCGACCAATGGAACTTCTCTTTTAATGTTTACACCGACGGTCCTGACTTTGGTCTTCTTAAAATATAACTATCTCCATCACGTACCTATTTCAGTTGAAAATTCAAATATTTAACCTTAAACTTTGTTGATGACAGCTCACTCTCGCCACCATAACCAAAATTATGTCGGTTGTTTAGGTACATCGGTTCTCTAGGGATTTAGGTCGGACTGAATTTAGGTCAGTTCACGAATAAAAATGGAATGACCTATGCTACTTAGTCCTTGTCCATGATCGTTTACACCGCATGGACTAAATTCATTTGGATCGAATTTAATGTATTGGTCGCGGACCAAAGCTACGGTGTAAACGCAGCCGGTAAACACCCTAAATGAGTTTTCCCATAGTCGAGACTTATCTAATTTGCCATCTCGCACCCGAAAACGATCACCTAAATACAGGTACTGCTTGCTTAACTATAAATTTGAAAAGTACCTTTTGTAATGCCCAAATTACTGTGCAATAAACAACACAAATAGTTGCAGCATCCTCAAGAAGCCAAGTATCTGGTACATCCACGGTAAAGGATGCAAATTCAATCATATTGGCAATTGCTCCTGCTCCTAATCCACATACGCGTTTACCACTAGAAATACAGTCGTAATGAATAGGAAGACAATAAAAACATTATTCACTTTTGTACCTGCTATCAATACCAGCAAATTCAAAGCCTTGCGTACGTTCCTGAAGAAAACGATCACGGGTTATTACTTCCTCTGAAAGTTTTCCAGAAGCAAGCATCAAATCGCGAAAGTTTAACGCCGAATACATTATCTACAAACATTTCTCAATTAGATCCTCAAGCTAACGCTAACGCAATAGCTAAAAAATCACCTTGATTGGATTAATTTTCGCGACATTGTTTGCAGTTGTAGGACCTTGGATCCAACTCAAAGTTGATAACTCACCGCGATGAATAGTATTGGCATACCAGTGAAATGATGGTTTTTGTTCTAAATTTGGTAGCAATAAGTGTCTGTAAGTTCCCCATTCACCATTGTAAAACACATTTATTGGCATTCTCTTCTCAACTTGGGTTTTAACATTACCATCATTAATCAAGCTATTAGCATCAAATTTCGCTGTGGAATTTTGCACAAAAACACATCGTGCTTTATCACCTCCCGGTTCCTTAGTAAGACAATTGATAAGTCCCAAAATGCCGCTTTTTGAATTATTTTCAGCAAACAAAATCACATCATCGTAATTTTGCATTGCATCTTGTAATTGTTTCAACCAAGATATTTCTTTATTATCCGAAATATTAACAGTAATACTTTTATGTTCGTCGGTCACCTTCTTTCTCAACAAGTAAACGATTCTTTGTTCTTCAACCATGTGTTTTGTTAAGACGAGAAAGTTATCAGTGAAAACACAATCAGAATTAGACACACATAAGAGAAACCCATCTTCAATTAGGGCCTTGTCAGCTTGTCGCAACATTGCTTCATCGGGATTTTTGCACACAAACAATAAATTCTTCTCTGTAATCGTCGCTGTAATATTAACATTTTCTATTTCCATACCTTCGTTGGGAGTTACAACAGTCATACCAGGCAATATCAATGGCATATCTTCAATGACATTGCATATTTCGCTGCTTATAACTTCTTCCTCTTCAGTTCTAATAACTTCGACAACATTAAAATGGACTGTTTGTTTGCATTCAAGTAATATTTGCATGTTAATTCTTAAAGACGTTTTTAAGGCTGTTGTGTATTCATTTGGTATAAACTGGTAACTTTCCAGAACTGGTAGTACACGGTTTTTTCTTCTTGCAATGGACCGCGCGTTTAAACCACGCATTTCAATGAATTTAGAATGCAATGACTGAGTATTTTTTATGAAATACACTGGCACCAATTTTTCTTCTTTGACTTCGATGTATTTTAGGTGTTCCTTGCTACGAATTACTAATCTTTCTATTCCAACAGGTACATACAGATTTCGGTTGTCTTCTTGTAATATACAAACTTGCATCATATTATCTAGGAAGGTTACCCAATTGTTTTCCCATTTTATTGTTGCCTCAGTTGGGCCTACTTCATTTATTCCACGAAATAGTCCTCTAAAATTACAAAATTACAATTATCTAAGGCATTTTCGAGCGAGTGGAGGTGAGTGCATGCCCTGGATCCTTGATCTGATGTCGTTTTTGAGTTATATGCACTCGAGAAGTTTTTTTGCACTGAGTGCAGGTCTGAGTGTTCGACTTATAATTCAATGTTGCCTTGCAGGGGTGTCGAATGTTCGACTTATCCAGTGCATGCACTCAGTGCAGTCGAAAAGTGCACTGAGTGCAAACATTTCTGCCCCGTCAATAGAGACGGCGTTGGGCTCTGTGCAGATCGTTTTATAGGTTAATGTAATAATGCACTCGGGCAGTTTTTTTGCACTTAGTGCAGGTCTGAGTGTTCGACTTATAAATTCAATGTTGCCCTGCGGGGGTGTCGAATGTTCGACTTATTCACCGAATGCACAATTTCTGCTCAGTGGAAAAACACTGCCCGAGTGCAAATAAGTTGAAAACAACATAAGATTCGTTGTTCCTAACCTAACTCTAATCAATTCTAGTAATAATGCCCTACTAAGCATGCGCAGTTGAAGCTTACAGCGTTTCAGAGAAGAGATTTTTTACCTGTAATTGTAGCCACGTAGTCTTAGTTCCTTATAAGCGTCTTTCTCAGTCAATACATAATTTCGATCAGTGATAGCATTATTTTCCTCTTCCCTAGTAAATTCCTCAACTCCTTCAATACCTTCATCATATACTGATATACAACCAGTAACAACTGTAACCGAATTTTCTGAAACTTCGAAATTACCATCGGCATGAACCACCGAATGGAAGTTAATTCTTTCTTGGCTAAAAGTACACGCACGATGAAATCGAACATTTTCAAATACAACGCTCAATTCATTGGGATGAAGATCTCTCAAGTCGGCAAACAAGTTCCATATATACCATAAATAACCAGTTGCCGGAAATAAATTCCTATCTGCAATGGTTTTGTAAGTATAAAATGTAATAATATAGTTTTATTGTACTAATTACTATCAATCAAATGTCCTCGATAGAATAATAGTTCAGGATTAGCCAAATTAATACATTCTCTTCTCTCAAAGTCATATGATGTACTTTCGCTCCATTGTAGAAGATCAAACTTGTGATGCTTCCATTTGACTAAATGCGAGAGCATGTTTGTGCCGCAACTAACTGGAAATTCAATTTTCGGATAAAATTTGTGCACTTGCGGGTTGAAGCCTTCTTCATAAAGTCTTCCTATATTAAATAACAATTCTTCCGTGGTTATTTGATCACCAAATTGTAACAAATTACATTGTTTCGTCAAACAATCGTTCAGACTTTCTTCATAGTTTCCTATAAAAGCAATAGACGCTTTGTTTCCGTATTTCGATGTCCCATTAATCCATAATTTTAATGATTCGTTTATTTGTGTATTGGTTGTCACGTTGTTATTGTTAGTTTCAATTAATTGTTGAATAAGTTCTGGAAAACTTATCATGTTTTGAATGTACTTTTCGACTATTATTGATAATTTGTCTTCAATCAATAAACTCATGTCCAACGAAAGTTCCATAAAAGTTTTTAACAGTGTCAACTGCATTGCTTGATTGGCATTATACCTATTCATCGATGTTAATGTTGTTTTTACACTAAAATGTCAATGTTAATTTATAATTGCATCAGTGATGGCAATGAACAACCCGTTTTGCATCCGTTTGCACCCTGACGGTGCAATCAGATCCGCGCCATAACCATAACATTTTAAATTAATTGAATCTGACGAATCTTATTGGCGAATACACGCCATCCACTGAATGGATGGATTGGTGCATTCATCATGGCACCCGGTGCATTGGGTGCATAAACGTTTGCACCCGCTGCAAATGCCATCACTGATTTGCATCTCAAATATCAGTTAGCTACTTACTCTTGATAAATGTTTTTCAGAAGAGGTATTTGGATAAGATCATCAAAGTGCCTTAAGTTTTGAAAGTTACCCATTACCAAAATTAGTTTCTGTTGAATGTAGTTGGTCAATATTTTGTTTGATTTTAATTTAGCACCGATTAATGTAAAACCACGGTAGAGATGATTATTGAAAGGTCTTTTAAAAGATTCTTGTAATAAACCTATGTACTCTACATCCGTACAGGTTGATATATGTTCATGGATTTCATTCACAGCCTCCTGTGTTCTTCCGCTGTAGCAGACCAACCTTGGTTGTGGAAATTTAAATATTTGTGTAGTTTTTGATTTTGTACATCTTTCAACAATTACGTGAGCATTTGCACCACCAAAACCAAAACAATTTACTCCTAACAAAATTAAATTAAAGAATTATGTAAGTGTATTAAGGGCTGGTTCATGATTGACGTAAAATTAACATATCATATGACACAAATATAGTTCAAGTATTTGATTTAACCATAGAATTATAATATTCTTAGCGGGAAGGTATTGATACAAATGTAATACCACTGGTCCGCCATATTTGTTCGCACCATATCAGCATAAAACCCTAAAATGTAGACTGCCCAAAGTACACACACAGCCTAGTGACGCGAGACTGGAGTCTATTTCAAAATTTCGTGCCTTTTAGGTGCGACCAAATATGGCGATTTGGTGGCCATATATTGAACTATTTGTGTCATATTTTATGTAAATCATAAACCAATCTTATGCAAAACTTAACAATATTGCAATATAAATCAGTTCAAAGGTACAAACGCCGAAAGTGGAAAAAAGTAATATAAAATAGTTCAAGGGCGTTTGAAATGGTACTGACTAATAGTATATTATTATATGAGCGATTATGACAGCCATTGCTCACGAAGATGATGTTTGAGCTCACGAGCCGCAAGGCGAGTGGCGCAAATTCAGCTGAGTGTTCTTTCGAAATCTTATATCATATAGATCGAAATCTTAGATCATATAGATAAGTTAGATCGCTCACTTCAAATTTGTTAAATCTTGCTGAGCTTTAAATGATCTTCGAAAATACGCGATCAATGTTATGAAATTGACAGAATTTCTCGGGTTCCTTCGAGATCTTAGATCGTATAGATAATTTGGATCGGTCACTTCAAATTCGTTAAATCTTGTTGAACTTTAATACTTAATCAATGTTATTTAATTGCAGTGATTTCTGAAAATCCATAACTCACGGTAGTGAGTTATAGCTACCATTAATCACTCAAAAATGCTAATAATGACCATATAACTAAATAGGTGTAGAAAAAATTCATTATTCTGCAGCGTTCAACTTCAAATAATGGCTTGCTTTGGAAAACGTAAATTATCTCCAAATGCAATTATAAAATAAAAATGTAAAAGCAATATCAGAATATTCTAGAGAATTTGTGCATATGTTTATAAAAATGCACCATTCAAAAGTCAGAATAAGCGAAAGTGCTTTTACCACGATTGGTCTATACTTTTTCCTCTCCTTACCATTAAATTTTAGATTTCTATTAAATCTTTACTTTCCGCTCTCCAAACGAAGCATTTTGCTAAACTCATGGAGTTTCTTACTAAGTATTTTCATCATTTTCATTTCCTTTCATTTAATTTTGTTAAAACAACGACAAAAGGTACAAACACATTAAATCTTCAACTTTTGTTTTATGAATCGTGTGAAATGTTCACATGATATGCACATATATATTCCGGTTTCATTTATAACAATACAACGAACAATTAATTCGTTTTGTTTATTTTGCTGTTAATTATTAGTACCTATAGTACAAAACATATTATTGCGTGTTTCATAAATTCTAAATATGAATTTTGGGCATGACATACTGACTTAATTTCCTGTCCATTTGGATTCGTTGATGCCGATTAAAATGAATTCGTTTTTACAGTTTTGAACGTAGCAGCCGGCAAAGCGCCGATGCAAATTAGTACGGAAACTGGTGGCATTCCGCAGAAAGCTATCGACGGAAGTACGAGCGCTTTCTTCAATGGTGAAACTTGTACGTTGACCAAGGCCGAACGAACGCCATGGTGGTATGTCAATTTATTGGAACCGTATATGGTGCAACTGGTACGACTAGATTTCGGCAAGCCATGTTGTGGTAAGTTAAAGTTTAAATATTACTTTAAATCGTAACACAAAATATTAATTTTCTTAAAAGAACTATGATTGATTGCATGTTAAAACAAGCCAAATAAGTAAAGGTACAAAATAATTGGAAAATAAATTCTTCGTTTTCATCCGTTTACATAGTAACAGATTTATAAGTATATACCGTGTAATTATTTTACCGTCGAACATAGAACATGCAAACGAGTCAAACTCATGGCAACAGGGATTTGTATTACTAAGACCCACCGACGGACTTTGAGAGAGGCAGGGCAGGGGCGACGTACGATCAAAGCAATTTGTATGATCATGCCGTTACTGTCAGTTGTCAATTTTGTTCCTTGTCATAATTTGAATTGATTGTTCACAAATTCTTAATCAATTATGTACACAACCGAAGAAAAGGTAGAAATAATAAAAATGTAAGCACAAAATAATAGTCTAAGGACTTTTTGCGATTTATTTTCCATAAAATTTACTGAAGACCTTAAGTCAGTACAACACACTGTCATCCCACTCTCTCCTCGTCCGTCGGTGTATATTTAGCAATACAAATCCCCGTTGCCATGAGTTTGACTCGTTTATTTTACCGTCGAACATAGGAGCATAGCACTTGCTATGTTTGACGGTAAAATAATCGCACGGTATAGTTTTAATTTATAAGTTGTTGTCACATCGTGCGTCTCTGCAACGAATCTCCAATCCACACTCATGACAACAAATTCAACTTCATGGCTTGATATTTCTGGTAAATTATACTTATTTCTATTCATTCCCATTCGACATGTGTACATGCAACCAAAGTTGATTAAAATTTCAAAACATTCAATTAAAACATTAATCAGGCATCTAATTATATGAATGTATTCATTTTCACGCAGTAACTTCAACTTTCTTTAAATTTGTTCGACTTCCTGATAAATTATATTTAAATTAGTATTGAAATCTGAGTTAAACATACGATATAATCAAAAAGATAGTTAGCTACAGCTTTAGTTATCTTGACTGGAGAATATCAAAACTATTTGCTTAACCATATAGTGAGTAACTTATCAGATAGTTTAATATGGAATTGAGAGGTCACTAAAAATAGGCAGCCATATTAATTACATTCTTGTCATTTAGGCATTCTAATATGACATCAGAAACGTCAACATTTTGCAGGTGGAGGAAAATCATTGCATAACATAACCACATTATTGGTTTAGCCAGCCTTTGACATCATGTTGTCATCCACGAGCAAGCGAAATTTGGAGGTTATTAGAATGCCTAATAGTAATGCAAATTTAATATGTATAAAATGAGTAAGAGGGCGCTGGCATCAGAAATATATATGAAACACATAAATTTTGGTGACTAATTGACGTCGACAGATCAACAAAATTCCAAGATTTGACGTTAGTAGCCACTCTATTAGATATTAAACTCTCTGGTAGGTAACTATCAATAATTGCAAATTGCATTTTACAGAAGCGTCGATAATTACAATGTTATCTCGAGTTTTTTTTACCAATATTCAAATATCAGAATTCATTTCAAATTTTGCGATTTACGAAATTATCAAATCTACTTTAAAATTTAACTAATTAAACGATTAAAGTTATAACGTAACGTATCGAGATATTTAGTTCGAAATGTATTTTTTGGAGACAATTGTAAGTTATCTCTCTCGGCGTGGATCGAACCCGAACCTCTAGCATGCCCAGAGTGACGAGATAACTTTTCTTGTAATATTAATATTAAGGAGTTACGAATGAATGAAATTTAATAAACTGTGAGACAAGCATCTACTTACCTTTTAAAATAGTTTATAATTTGAATAAATAATTTTTCATCATGAATATTTCATGTATAAGTCTTTCCATCACTCAATTCCGGCTATAGCATGCATTTTGTTGTGTTCACGAAATTCAAATGAATTTATTGCATTAAATGGACAGAAAATAAGCGTACTTTCTCCAGCAATTTATTCAGCAGTATTCTACTTACTGTATACATATTTATAATTTTTTAAATAGAAATAGTCATTAATCTGCAAAATTTATGGTTTCAAAGTCTTATACGAATAATACCTTTTTTATATATTTTTACTTGATTTCAACTTTTCAACAATTTAGTCTTAGCTCACAATACACTAATGCACGAAGAAATCAACCACTTTTAGTCCTAATATATAATGATTCAAATCGGATATTGATTTTAATTGATTGTATTATCTTTGTTCCTATGTACCTAAATGTTATATTTTTTAAATAAACGGAATTCTTACACTTTCTCTATAGGGCGATTCATTTGACAACGCACCTTATCACACTGTATGAAAATTTTAATATACCGTGCGCTTATTTTACCGACGAACATATCATGTACTACGTTTGCATTTAAAATTAACGAGTCAAACTAATGGCGGTGGGGATTTCTATTGATATAGACACACCGACTGATGGGGAGAGAATTGGGAGGTGGGACAGACGACGACAAACCACGATGACAAGTCCGTGCATCAGTGTGAGTGCAATTTTGATGATTATAGGAAATCCTGTTGAATTGAGATTCGAGTTGTGTGAGTTATTAATTTGAAAGACATAACCCTTGAGAATGAGAATGACAAATGACAAGGAACAAAATAGACAACAGACAGTAACGACATGATCAAAGAAATTAATTACTTTGATCGTGCATCGCCACGAATATTGCGTACGCTACATGCTATGTTTGATGGTAAAATAAACGCATGGTATGTATGTTTCCACGTATGTATTGCTAAAATATCTATTACTACAAAAGCTGATCTAGTTAATAATAATTTAGTTATAGTAAAATTGCAAATTATGTAAATTGTGTACAAAACTATATTCGTATTAGACATGTGCAAAAGGAAATACAATTACTGCATATTAAGAGAACAGATTTCACTATATAGACAAAGACATCCAAACGACCTGGAAAATCCTGCTTTCTTGAAAATTTCTTTATTTTGAATCAGACAAATATTGTAATATCTGAGAATATATTATAGTATATTATTCAATGAGCCTATAATGCAGGCTATTATACGCGAGGGCAAGTTTACGACACGAGGCGACGCGAAGCGAGCCGAGTGTAGTAAAGCCCGAGCGTATTAATA
>JARJEB010008848.1:0-13103 GCA_030264535.1 Liometoxenus newtonarum
AGTAGAGCAGTCTTATGCAACCCAACTGGCTTAACGGTAACAAACGTCAAACCAAACCAAACCTCGACATTGTTCATTTATTATTACAATTTTGATTAAATTAAATGGCGTTCGGAGATAAAATAGTATATATCATTCAGCGTATAAGTGACTTTGTGTGGTTCGTTGGAATTGTCAACCGTTCCTACTCGCCACACAAAGTGTCACTTATACGCTTAATGATATAATCTACTATTACTTTATGACCATGGTTTTCCGCTTAGTTATTGCTGTGTTGACAGGCATGTAGCCACAGAGGGGGCTTCTTGACAGACGCGTTCTCCAGGATCATGACAAAGTTCCGTTAAGGACCCTTAATTGCTGGGTATAAATGCAATTTGTTTAGTTAAATTAAAGAGTTCAAAAAGAGTATCTTGAGAGTTCACATACCATTTATACCATAGTAACGTGCGTAACTGTTCGTTGTTTTCGGGATTGCTGTGATTTTGGAAATTAATATCTCGCAAACTAAGCGTTCCATAAAAAATGTTATAAGAATGAAATCTAAAGAACCGATTGGAAAGTTGTGCGGTGTTAACGTATCGATTTTTATTTTTAAAGTTCCTGCAGAATTCTTATTCAGAATTTTGCTAGATATAGAAATGTACGGGCACAATCACTCTCAATTATTAAAATTAAGAAATAAAATACACAAAGGGATAATTTTTTAAATATTTTTTGCTATTCCAATAAATAGGTTACATAACCACACATACAATTTGTTTCATACATCGAGTTTTCCATATTTTGTTCTTAATAGTTCTTTATTTTATTTAATACAAATGTTTCAGTATTTTCCAGTATTAGGTAATATTTAATTCCATCAAATTTTCAATATTAATTTTAAATTTTGACCCGTTAATTTTATGTTTTTTTTTACTCTTCGTTTCTTACAATATTCAATTCTTTAACTTTCAAATTTCCGTTTTTTTTTTTATTTTCAATTCTTAAAATTCACAGTTCTTAATGATTTCGTTTTGTCTGTACATTCATCATTTACATTTACATCATACAATTTTGTTGATAATAGAAAAAGAAAACGATAACCAACAAAACTATTAATTAATTAATTTTATCATTAATTATGTATAATACACAATCAACAATTAATGAATGATATTAATTGATTTTTTTTTATATGATTAACTTGATTTATACATGATTTTCTTTTTTTCTGTTCCTTTTTACAAATTTCTTATTTTTTACTGAATAAAAAATAATTATTATTAATAAGTAAAAAGAAAAAAGACAAAAAAATCCTTGTGCTATCCTTACACGTCCTTAATTTCTAAAATTTACAATTTTTGTTCGCTTTTTATTTTTGACTTTGTTGGTGGCTTTATTACAATGATCATCATTACCTATACAATAAATAATCAATTAGTCAATTGTTATCATGATAATAATTTGGCTTTTTATTTTTTAAGGGTACTTTTTAGGTACTTAATAATAATAATAAGTATAGTCCTAAATATGTATAGTCTTAAAATTAATAATTATTAGGTTTGGATTTTTCTTTTCCAAATAAGAACCAAAAAAGATTTTGTTTTTTTTCTTAAGTAATTTTCAATAATAATAATAATAATAATAATTATAATAGTTTTATATATATGTACAAATTTTGAAATATATATAGAATATACCTAATAGTTAAATTTTGAAATACCTAATATTCATTTGTCTTAATCCTTAATCCTTAATGTGTTAAATCTTATAATTCAATCGTTTCGTGATATTTCTTATAACTTTGTTTTGGTTTTTTTTTGTTAAAATTTTTCTTTTCATTTTAATTAATTAATTAATTTAATAATAGTTAATTAATTATAATTTAATATTTTAGATTACATATAATGCCTCAAAAGTTCACAGATAGTTGTTTCATTTTTTTTTAACATGAATTTTTTTTATACAATTTTTTATTAAATTTAAGTAATTAAAAGTTAAAAATGCCTCTCAAATTCTGATTTTCGGTTTCCTTTTTTACCTATTACTGATTCTTAGGAAAAATCCAATAAACATGCAAATTCAAAAAAAAAGGATATTTCCATTTTGCTCAGTCATTTTTCTTCTTTGTTTAAAAAAAATATATAATTATATACATAGAAAAAAATAATTAAGTAAAGTTCATTATCATTCTGCATTCAAACATTCATTCTTATAGTTTCATTCGAAAAATTTTTGTTGATTTCTGTAGATTTCGGTTGAATTAATTAAATTCTTATTCTTTTTTGTTTCTTTTTTTAAATTGATTTGTTGTTTTCTTTTTAAGTTTCACATCAGATTGTTTGATCAAAGGAATATATTTTTATTTATGGATAACAATATCTAGTTTTCAACAAGGATATTTTATTTGTAACAAAAACAAACTTGTTGATTTTAAAATTAGACACTGATTTTAATTTTCAATTATTAGTAATTAACTAAATAAACTATTTAAAAAAATTTTCTATAATTTAAAAATTATTCAAATAAAAGACTTAATTTTTTTCTCATTTCCTTTTTAAATGCTGCTCAAGATTTATATTCTTGAAAATAAAATAATAGTCTAAAAAAAAAACGTAATTTTCAATTATTATTAATTAAAACTTTTTTCTTTAATTTAAAATTTTTTTAAAAAAGCTGAAATTTTGGATTATTCAAATTATTTCCAAATTAATTTTTCTTAAGTATTTCCTTTTTAAATGCTGTTCAAGGTTTATATTCCTGCAAATAAATTAATAGTCTAAAAAAAAGTAAAAATAAAAAAAAGTAATTTTCAATTATTATTAATTAAAACTTTTTCTTTAATTCAAAAATTATTAAAAAAGTCTGAAATTTTGGATTATTCAAATTATTTTCAAATTAATTTTTCTTAAATACTGTTCAAGGTTTATATTCCTGCAAATAAAATAATAATCTAAAAAAAAAATAAAATAAAAAAAAAACGGTTTACACATAAATTTCTCATTTCATTTCTTTTTATCATTTTTCTATCCATTTTGTATAATCATCATAAAAATAAAATAAATCATCAAAATCATAATAAAATGTATAATAATAATTATTATAACTAAAATAATATCAATAATAATCATAATAATATTTTATGTTACGATTATATCAAAGACAATATAAAGTTTTTCCTTAACTTGTAATTATTTTTTCTTTTTATAAATAAACTTAAAATTAAAATAAAAAATAAAACTAAAAAATAATCGTTTTATTAATTAATTAAGCACTAAATAAAATATTAAAATGGCAGTCGTTTCATTTACGTTACTTTTGCAAATTTAAAATTAAAAAAATAAAGTCCCACTTGCATAGTTCAACACAAAAAAAGCTATAAATTTACGAACAATTATATAATTAAAAGTTGATTCCATAAAATTAGATTAATTAATTAATAGTAATAATAATTACAAATAATAAAAATGACTTATCAATAAATAAAATAAAAAAAACGTACAAACATAAAAACATATTATTCATACATAATAGACAAAAATACACAAAAAGGACTTAAATAATTATAATAAGGATTCTAAATTATCAAAATAACAATTATGAGTTGAAATACTTGGCATCACAAGTTTTAATATTCAATCCGGCTATACAGCGTTCGGCGAACACATTCAGTAAGTGCTCCTCCCATAAATGCGCGCCAAATTTGAATTGATTGCTGCTATTGGTGCACGCAGCTTATATTTCTCGTATTTGTCAAACAGTTTTGAAGTTCGCGCTTGCATTTTGTTTATGAACGAGATCGTTTCATTTTTAGCAATAAATTGACTGCATCTCTTCGGCGAACGCATTATAATAGTTTCGTGACGTCAAGGTCACATCATCAGGCACTACAGGAACCAGTAATTGTTAATTTTGTTTGAAAATTATTCAAGCAAAGATGAAAATATAATTTGTTCATCTTATATTTTCATCTATGCGTGAGTAATTGTTAATTTTCTATAGGTACTTGTAGAATGTAGTGCCTGATGATGTCACCTGAATGTGACGAAACTAGTCGCATTTTGAATATTAAAACTTGTAATGCCAAATATTTCAACAACCAATTATTGTGATTTTCAATTAATTTTAAAAAATAATTAAATTTTTGTTTTCAATTAGAATTTCTAAATTTCCCGCAGCTTTGTTAATTTGTTTTTTAATATTTCAAAAAATTAAATTCTGAAAAAATTTACAACTAATTCCTAAATTATGACTTAACTGAACAATTAAAATTAAAATAAGAATTAAAAATAATTAATAATTAATTGATAATAGTGAATCAGTGTCTTAAAAATATTTAATTACTATATTTCTATTTCCACTATAATTAGGTACTTAAATATATGTAATTAATTAATTAATCAATGAATTAATTAATTAATAGTTAGATTTAAAAATAATATTTTTAAAATGGCAAAAATAGAAATTTAATATTCTACAAGCACAACAACTTTGCATCTCTTCGTTTAAAAATGATTTGTAGCCATGGCGTAGCGTTTGTGAGGGTGGGGGTGGGGGGGGGGTCTACTGAACCCCCCAATTCTAAAATAATTTTTGTTTGTTTATGTAACAGTTAGGTTTTGTAATAAAATTTTCCTCTCTAAAAATTCTTGGCTACGCCACTGATTTGTATATAAAATGAAACCTATTTTATTGAGATTAGTCTTTTTTCGTTACTTATATAAAAAGTTTACGTTAAAAATATTGAAAATATTGAAGATTTTAACGAATAAATAAATTGTAATGTTAAGTAACAACAGAAAAATCTAATTAAATTCAACATCAATTAACAGGTCTGAGGTCATTAACAAATATTGTTGATACGTCCTGAAGGTTTTTCATTAATGTTTTTATAGCACTTTCCATTTTATAACATAAAATTGACATTCACTTTTGAATCAAACAATCTGTGTTTTTAACTTTTTTTTGTTTGTACTGAACAAGAAACGTTTCTTAGATAATATTTTAAATATTATTTTCTGAAAAGATCCTTTTAGTCCTTTGTTGATTTAGGTATTTTTCTTGTTTTTGAAATAGAGTTTTTTCCGATAAAGAAAAATTTTCGTAAAAATCGACTTTTAAAATTATAACGTGATTTTTTTTTGAGTCCTTAAAATTTTCAAGTGTTTGCTTTTATTGTCTTTAATATTTTGTTGTATTATTTCTCCTTCTATATCCTGTAAGTTTTTCTTTGTAACAGGATTATTCGTTTCATTGAGTAATTGAATATTTCCTTCCCTTTATTTAATGTATCTAGAAAACAATTTCTTAACATTTTTGACCGACAAATATCTAATTTTTTTTCTTCCTTGCATTTTCATTAAATATTGTAACTAATCCTGTTTGTATTCCTGTTACTCTTTTACGTATGCAAAAAGTATGTATGTGATTATATTATGTAATTCGATAATTAATTAAAGTTAATAATTCTGGTTTCTTGTAATTGTTTTATCTGTAGGTAATTAATTAACTAATTAATAATAATAATAAAAAGGATTTCACCTCAAATCGCATCGTATTCTTACAAATTCCATATGCAGATTATATTAATTTTTAATATTATATTAATTGTAATAAAATTTTCAGCACTCCCATTAAAAATTCCTGACATGACTACGCCCCTGGTTTTGGATATAATAACAAAATTTGAAGAGCAACCCCCATAAAAGGCCTTTTAGAATCCGTTTCCTCTACTTGTATGGATTAAAATTTTAATACTATTTTTTTTAATTTTTCGAATTATCCTTAAAATTTTCCACTTAAAAACTTTCCTTTATTTGAAGTTGTACGAATACGAACGCCTTCGAGGAGTATTCATCAATGTGTGTGAGTGTGTTTTACTTTTAAGTTTTCAGTTTTCAATTTCAATTATCCGGCAACACAACTTTTTATTTAAACTATTATCCTTTCGTTTTCCACTAAGAGGGTAAAGGAAAAACTTGTCTGCACATCTGTGTATTTGTGTATGTGTGGATGGAAAAACTATCAGTTATTTAATTAGGTACCTAATTATATTGTTTAATTGTTGAATAATTAATAAATATTGTAATTGGAGATTAATTATGTGGTTTTTCCTTTGTATTTTTTTGCTGCGCTTATTGTAATTGTAATAACTGTAATAATAAGTACTGTCCTGTTAATTACTTAATAATTGTAGAATTAATTAATTTTTTTATTTACCAGTTTTGCCAAATTTTTTTCTTGGTTTATTTGCTATTGTATATTATATGGCCGGGAAATTCATTTTCTTTTTCTTTATTTTTTCCTTAGTTGAATATAAATTTATAAATTTAGGTATTTTGAAAGTTTAGGAGTAATATGTTTTTCCCAAAAGTGACTTTACTCAATTACAATTTTTCAATTTTTGAGTTTTTCGTTTGTTGTTCTTCTTCATCATATTTATTTAGTTGTTGTTAATTTATTTAGTTCCTTCTTCGCGATTTTTATTTGATAAAAAAACGCAACCAAAGAGGATTTTCCAGCTGATTTAGCATTTTTTTTGTCATTTCCAAAAAACAATTTTGAATTTACGTTGTTATTTTCTTAGTTGTTCTTTCAATATTTATACAATATACATTTTTGTTGTAAATATTTTATTGTAAAAAAACGAAAAATTTCTTATTTTTTTTTTTTTTGGTTTCTTATTATTATTTTATTACTTTGATGTACACATGCTTTTTTTCTTACTTATATTTTTACTTCATATTTTTTTTTATTTGTTTATGTTTATATAAGTATTATATATATTGTAACTTTTTAAAATTTCCCAAGTTTCCTTTTTAAAAATACAAAATTTTTTTTTTTTTTTTTGAAAGGGAAATCTTGTAAATTTCAACAAAAATAACTCAAGTGTGGTAACATTTAGTTTCGAACATTGTTTGCATAGCATAAAAGACGATTTTCCTATTTTTCCTACTTCGTCGCCATAAATATTTAATTTTCTTTTATCAATCGAGAAAATCGTTTATCTTTCATGCGTTTTGGCTATTGCAGTTTGAAAAAATAAAAATTAAAATTACAAAAATTACAAAACCGAGAAACAAAAATTTTCAATTTTTATTTTTATTAATATTTTCAAACGGATTTTAACTTTCTTCAACTTTTTAAAGATCAACCGAATTTTTCCAGATGTGGCTTTTTCATTCAATTTTTCTGTTTACCATAAATATTTTATTGATTATATATCCTTGAACAGTATCTACTTTTATTGATAATATATTTGAGACTTCTTTCTAAATTTACTACGACTGTAATTGTATTTTATTTATTATGTAATTATTATTATTTTAATGAGTAGATGAACAACGATAATATTAATACGGTCCTGTACTATTGCATTTCTATTGTATTTGTATTTGTGATTAATTAATTACGATAAGATTAAAGTTATTTTATTGAATAATTAATTAACAACATCGAATATATTTATTAATTAATAAAATAATTTTTCCTGCAAAGCTTTTCCGAAAAAATTCATTATTATTGTAAATTTAATTTAATAATAATTTAACCGATATTCCTATACATTTATTGAATATTGTATTGTTCAATTATTTTTTTGTGTTCCACATCTCGAAAAATTCGCTTAATCCTTAAAAATTACTAAAAAAAAAATCCGTTTCGTTGCTGTATAATAAAAACCAGCAACTTTAACTTTATTTTTGCATGTTGATCAACATCAAATTTGACAATCTTGACCATCGACAAGGACTAAAGACAAGATCCTCGTCACAAGATGTTCCAATCAATCAAACCAACGAAAGGATGACGTCATCGTTGATTTTTATTATTCAATTTATGGATGTTCCTGTTTTAAAAATTTGGATTGAAAAAAACTAAACATCGGTGAAAACTTAGCATGATTTTTCCATATTGTTGAAGCAAATCCTGCGATTACATATATTAATTTGCTTTCAACAAATAGAAAAAAATCAATTTGAGAAAACTTTATGTGTTTATGGTGGGCTATTGCAAATAAATTTATTTTTTCTTTTTTCTTTTGGTAAATTTTGTTGTTTTGTTGCTTTTGTTAAATTTCGTAGCCAAGAATTGTTGTTAAAAGTTTGGCTTTCCTGCTTTTTATCAATTGAAATATTTTTTCGTGTCATTTTACAATAAATATTTGTCCACTCGGGCATATAGACTTCATATTTATGTAAAATACTAATTTTCCTTTATTTTTAAAAATGAAAAGTATTTTTGTAGTTTTTTCCAATTTGAAATTTCCTCAAAACATTGTTCCGATTTGTTATTAACAAATCCAAATTAATTTTTTTCTTTCTTGTAAGAGCATACAAATATACTTTTCGTGATTTAGTTTAGGGCATTTCATAAAATCTTCTTATATTTTCGCATTTTTGTTTTCATTTGTTTTCATTTGCTATTTTGTTGTTGTTTGTTTGTTGTTTTTAATAAATATTAGATATCAGTATAGATACGATTACTGTTTATTTATAATAGTTATTAATTTACTTATTTTTTATTTTGTTATGAAAGTTTATGTATGTTTATTTTTTTTTTTTGGTTTTTTCATTATTTGTTTATTACTTGTTTAATTACGAGTATGTAGTATGGAGAGAAAAATTAAAAAATGTTTGTGTGGGTGCTGACATGCTCCGATGTCAGCTTGGGCTATTGCAGATTTTTTTACTTTATTATGTTATTACTTAATACATTTTTATTTATTTGTTAATTGTTGTTAAGTCAAGATGTTCGTTTTCGTATTAAGTAATAATGGCGGGCAAAACTTGTGTAGCACTTAGTGCAACCGGGCTATTGTACATTTTTGTTCATTTATTTATTTATTTATTTACTCATTTGTTTCTTTCATTGTTTTGTGTATCATTTCATTATTATTCATATATTTGTTTCATTGTCGTCTAGTTGGGGTAAAGTAGTGACTTGCATTTGCTTAGCCAATTTGTGTCACGTCACTTAAAGTCAAATCCTGGATTTCGTACACTTTTGCAAGGATACGATAATTATTTATGTCACCTTCGATTGTGGTTGTAAGTCGTCACAGTTTTGGGAAATTATCGACTATTGCATTTTATTGTTTGAAATGTGTTTCTTTTTCAGCTTTCATTTTGTTCAACGCTATTTTTTTCTAACGTTTGGTTTATTTTTTTGGTTACTTAATTTGTAGATTACTATTGTTAACGTATATGTCACTATTGTTTATATTATTGTAAATATATTTGTTTTGTTTTAATGTGAAAACAGAGAAAAGGGAGCGAAACATTGTTTTGTAAAATTTTTCAATGTGTTTGTGTGTGTGTGTGTGTGTGTGTGTGTGTGAAAAAACACTTCAAAAATTTTTGAATTCATTTTGAAAAATTCGAAATATGTTGTAATATCTCCTCACAGCTGTCAAAATCTAATGTCATCTGATAAAATCTAGAGTGAACAAGACAATTTTCATAAAAAAATTTTTTCAAGAATATAATATTTGAATAAATTGGTCGATTTTTTTTTCTTTAGATTTTTTCGGATTTTCTTTGAAAATTGTCCAGGACACTCCGAGCCAGAAAGTTTCCCTTTTCCAAAAAATGAATTCATTAAGAAAAATTTTGTTTTAAATATTTTTGAAATTATATTTTAAAATATTAATTATTTATAAATTTCAAAAAGACAAAATATTTGAAAAATTTTTGTATAAATTTATTTGGATTGTATTTGAAATTTTATTCTTTACGTTTTTTTCCTGGTTATCTTTGAAAATTTTCCAGGAGACTCTGGACCAAAAATTTTGACGTTTCCAAATTTTCATAAAATATTGCAAAATAATTTTGAATAATTTTTTTAGATTTGATTTGGCCAAAAATATTTTTCTTAAGTTTTCTTTCTGATTTTCCGTGAAAATGTTCCAGGACACCCTGGATCTGAAATTTTCATTTTTCCAAAAAATGAATTCATTAAGAAGAATTTTGTTTTAAATATTGTTGCAATTATCTTTTAAAATATTAAATATTTCAAAATTTCAAAAAGATAATTTTCATAAAATATTGTAAAAAAAATTTTGAATAATTATTTTTAGATTTGATTTGACCAAAAATGTTTTTCCAAAAAATGAATTCTTTAAAAAAATTTCAGTTTTTGATGAATTTGAATTGAAGATAACAAAACACAAATTTCGAATCTTCCAATTTCTTTTCCTTTTTTTCCAAAATTTTTCCTTTTATTTCTTTATTTATTTTTATTTCATTTTATTTCTTTTTAATTTTTGCTTTTCTGTTTGTATTTATTTATCCATTTATTTCGTGTGAATTTTGTAAAATAATTCTCCAATGCAAAGTTGATAAATTTGATGAAAAACCACAAAAGTCTAGGATTTTATTAATTATCCTTAAAGTTTTTAAATTTTGTTAAATTAGTTCGAAAATTTCCTTATTTTATCAATTGGTTAATTTGTTTTTTTCTTGGAAATGTACAAATTTATGTTATCAATGTATAAAAAAAGAACGTAAAAAAGTGTCGCTTCGGTGTATATCGATAGTAATTAGTTTAATACATCATAATAATATTTATATATCGTAGACTTATCTCTCTATGTATTTTATATCATTTTATAGTCTCATCAATATAAATATATTTTTAATTTGTTAATTTTCAATTAATATTTTTCTTTCTCAATTTATTGTATTTCATATTGTAGTTTCTTATTTTATTTGGGGTCACTTAAAAAATAGTTTCTTGCACACGGGTGAAAAATAGTAGATTCTGATAATTTAAATTGCTACAAAAATTTCCTGATTGACCTTTCGACTTTTTCCAATGAAAAATTTTATTTCAAATTTCGAATTTGACTATTTAATTTTTGGTTTTCAATTTTTCCACTCAAAAAAAAATTCATTCATACATTTTCACACAGACATCATACAAAGAAAAAAAAACTTTAGAAACAATAAAATAAATTTCGTATTTTTTTTGTAAATAAAATAAAAAATAAAATCTAAAATGTAAAAATAAATTCTTTTTCTATTTTTTTTAAAGTATAAATAAATGCTTTGTTTCATTATTATTTTTTTGCTTTATTAAAATTGTTTTGATTTTGTCTTTGCATCAGGACTTGCTAATTGCTTTTTGATTGCACAAATGTTGATAAATTGTTTAAGAGTCCTGTTGTTCCTTAGATAAAATTTTCAAATATTTAATTATCTTTTTGATAGATAATTAATTCAAAATTACGAATTCAAAGCAAATTATTCATTTTTTAAATAACAAAATTTGCTTTTTCTCAATTGCAAACATTTAGAAATCATAAAAAAATCATGGAAATTTATTGCTATTTATTGTACAAGGATAAACTGCAACTTAGCGTGTCGTATCGTAAATAAATTAAGAAATTGATTAAGATCGGCCAAAAATTGTCCAAGGATTTGAATTTTATTTTTAGTTTACGAAATAATTTAAATATTTATTTGCGATGGAATTTGTTGCATTTTTTGTTGAAATAATAATAATTTTGTATTTTGGCACGACCACACAAATTCTTGAATGCATTTCGATTTTCTTCAATTCTCCCCAATTGCAATTGCAAGAGAACAAAGACCCCTTAAACTTAGCCTAACTTAAAAGTAATAGTCATAGTTTTATATTTACATAATTATCCACATTGCTCATTCGATTTGATTAATTAATCAACGAATTAATCAATAATTATTTATAATATATTTATATATTAAATTTTATCATCGTTAATCGTATTAATAAGATGCTCAAGACTTTCTTAAGTCAATAACATTCACTCATTCATTCAATTTGTACTATTTATACGTTTATTCTCATTTATTAGACTTTTCTATATCCCATTTCCCTTTTAGCTAGTCGAAAAATTCGTTCAATTCAAAAATTAGAATCAAGTTCACCATCTTACCGCATATTTTCCAATTTCAGTCATTGTTGGTAATTAAACGTGAGCTTACTTGATGTTTTGTGTTCTTGTTGTTTTGTTTTTAGAAGAAGCCCACGTCCTCGTCGTCTCATGGCTGCTGATTCTGCTGTTGGCACGATAACGAAAAGCCTAAGGAGCGCGGATCGCTGCCATGCAAACGCAAAGCCTGCTCGAGCCGCTGCTCCTGCAATCGTAGCGCTTCGGTGAGATCGGGACTCACCTGTTGTGAATTGGGGCCAATGCCGCTACCGGCGCCGCCGCCGCCGCCGCTACCACTACCACCGCCACCTATAACGCCACCGCCACCGCCACCGCCAGCACTGCTGCTGCTCGTCTGATTCGTTTGATAATTGCCGTTGTGACACAACGGCGAGATGTTCTCCTGTTTCGGGGTGTTCAACTGCGGCAGCGCCTAAAATAGTAGAATTTTTTTGTGTGTTTGTTTGATGCACTTTTTGCACTTTTTAGAGGATTTTTTTGATTTTTGTGATTTGACTGATTGATTGATTCAATTTTTGTATGCTAATAGCGATTAACCTACGAAACAAAAGGAGAACAAAAACGAAAAAGAATAAAAACACGTATTTTTGCTGTTTTGTAATAAACTATAGTAAAGAAAATGTGCTAAGCGTCACAAGGTAATTGGATTAGTAGCGTTGAAATAAGGTTAGGTTGACTTGACTTGTGTAATAAGAGGATACTTACTTGACTCATTGCTATTCGTAAGGCTGCCTCCGCTTGTGATCGCAGTAATGCTTCGGCGGCGTGTTGTTGCATTCGCAACGCTTCTTGTTGTTGTTGTTGCGATTGTTGTTGCGAGGACATGTCCATCACCGACGTGCGCATCGTTTCCATGTTGCGGATGCTGTCCATCGACGCGCGCATTGCGTTCATTGCCGATACTGATAAGGATTCGTTCGACATTGGTGGCGTTGATGGATTGCTCGAATTGTTTACTTGTTGATTTGCCTAAAAAACAAATAGTGTGTTATCATTTATTCACGATCGAACTACGATACAATTTTCTACATGATTTTCTTGAAAACTTGTCCAAGATACTCTGGACGTGAAATTTTCACTTTTTCCAAAAAATAAATTCATTAAAATGAAATTTAAAAATTCAAAAAATTTCAACTAAAATCAGGTCCTAACAAAATCCAGTCGAAATTCCAAACCCAAACCAGTGCCA
>JARJEB010008853.1:0-11887 GCA_030264535.1 Liometoxenus newtonarum
TTAAGTATGGCAGGCCCAAGGCCCCCATAGGGCTCCGCTATAAGAGTTGATTCTAAAAAAAGCTCCGCAAGCCAGAAAGTTTGGGAACCACTGCCTTAGAGTATATAAATATGGAGGGAGCAATATCGCTACGGATTTAAGCGGACTGAAAGGGAAAAAATGTTGTTCTGTTTTAAACTCTGATATTGCGCAAGCGCACAGGTCAAATGGAAACCACCCAATGGTTCCACGAGTTCCACTTGACCTGTGCGCTTAGAACCTTAGAGCACACTTCTTATTCACGCTTGCGCAATATCTGATTTTAAAACTTGAACAACATTTTTTGCCTTTCAGTCGGCTTAAAAAGCTAAGATTGGGCCAAATAGGTTATGCTCTCTCCATATTTATATGCTCTAAAGTTATTACACCTGTTTTGTACAGATTTTTGTTTATCATTTGCAGCAGATGGAGATGGGAAATTGGAATTGCAGTGCATTTCATGTCATCGTCCTAAGTTCAAGTTATCATTATGTATAGTCATTCATTAGCGTTTAGACGTTATTTTATGCCTTATGCTGCCTAATCGGAAATTATTATTTTAAGCAGTAATGCTAAGCCGGTTTGCACCGGGTGCAATCAAACGTTTGCACCCTGAGAGTGCAATCAGATTCCCGCCACAACTTTAAAATTTAAAATTATATGAATCTTATTGGCGAATAACACGCCATCCAACGGTTGCATCGATTGCACCCAATTGGTGCAATCATTGTACCCTTTGTATTACTTCGGATATGCCACTGTAAATTACTCAGACTAATTACGACCTGCTCAAAATACTTCCGAACTACTCAGAGTGGTTAGAGTGACGTGTCGAACGCATAAAATGGGTCCAAACGATTGCACCCGGTGCAATCAAATGATTGCTAATTCAATCATTGCACCCGGTGCTAATGCTATCACTGATTTTAAGTACTTCTTATTTTCATCCTTATCTTTTTACTTATATCTTATTTTTATTGATTTATAAATCTATGTTCCGGTTCCGGATTACTTCAATCTAACGAGGAGGGAATTGAAGGATGTCTTGATCTGGGCACCTTCCGTGTGAAAGAAAATGGGAAGGATAGTACTGTTTTTTGGCCAAATCCAAAACTTTTTAAAATAGAGTACAAAAATTCACATATTTTTAAATCAAATGAATATAAATTAATATTGATTAATTAAAGAGACGAAACTTTTAAAAATCTTCTAAATCTGAAAAACTTGAAAATGGTCCCAGAAGCTCGCCCAGTAGTTGATAAATTTTCCAAATCAATCGGCGCATAAATAGTCCTGGGCCATCATTCCGTAGCCATAGGTTTTTCTCCAAAAATTTCAGCCATTTAAAAAGGAAGTGAGGAAACTGACAAAATAATGTAATATTTGCTTGGTGGTTGAAGTTGAAACGCATTGAATAATATAGGAACAAAACTGATAACGCGTATCGCGAAGACGCGATCTTTAATTTGGACAAGGAAATCAAAGTGTTATTTCAATATATTTCATATGATTACATATGGAAGTTACAAAGAGAATTACAAATGTTTTCCATTCAAAATCATCAATGTGGCTCTTTGCTCATTAAAATAATGAAATGGCGTTAATTAAAGGAATTGTGAATAAACATATAAAGCAATCTTTTAAATTATTTTAAACTGGCATCTTAACTTATATTATTAATATAAAACATAAAAATCATTATTACTAGTAAAAAAAAATGTATATTTTTAATTTTTATATCTTACTATAATGCCATTGCGCTTGTTGCCTTACTTTTATTTTCATTGTTTTTATGAATTCTTAAATGCTATTTTAGTATTTTGTAAGTATACGAATACGGAGACACAAATTCATAGTCAAATCATCTACAATTTGCTCTGGTACATTGGGAGCACCAAACCCTTACTAGAAAGTACACATTCGAAAGGAACACAGTCATAATTATGTCAAAAACTCTGCAAATACTAGATTTTTGTTTTGATAAGATAGAGAGGCAGTTTTTCAGTCATTAAGTTAAGTTAAACGAGTGCGTTATTAATAGTTGTGCGTTTTTGCCAACTTTACAATTGCGTGATGTTTATTAAGTTATTGGCAAAAGCGTGAATAGTAATTTGTATTTGCAGAATTTGTTTTCAGTATCACTAATGATTGCCAGTATCTCTTCAACATGTGGGGGAATCTTAATATTACTTTACAATCAAAAAATTTAAAAAAAAAAGTTTTATAAACTTGTAGATAGATGAACACAATCCAATAGTATTAAAATGTAATCCCCGAAGTTCATTTTATGATAAGAATTAAAGATATGTTTACTTATTATTCTTTCATGATATAAAATTTGATGTGAAATGTCCGTTTTACAATTGTTCACTTATAACTCGATAATTAAAACTCTCAAATGAATTATTTTAACTTAAGTGATGTCAGTTATTACTAGGTAATTCCTCTCTCTTTGGTATGTATGCTTTAATCAATACTTAGTCTGAAAAAATGTCAAGGAATTGAATTGTAATCAATCGTCAATAACGTTTATCAGTAAATATTCTGATTAGAATTAGAATCGAATTAAAATCCAAACAATTACGAGAATAGATTGGTAAATATACAAATATTGAGGGTTCAAACAATAGTCGTTTATCTAACAAGTTTGGAAAGTTTTCAATTTCTCACAAGCATGACAATTTGAAGAAGCACAAGTGTGAAATTGAATGTTTTCCAATCGACCTTTCCTTCGGCCACATTTTAAATAAAATATTTATAAAACGATTTTGACAAAAACTGTCATCGCCAAGTGGTGGCCGTAGGAAAAAAGTATTGTAACCCATTATTTTGATCGACTAATCATTATTTAAGTTTAGACCCAAAATACTTGTTCAATGCAAAACAGAAATAAAAGAAAAACACAAAAAAAAACACTATAAAAAATACGTTAAGTCCATTATTTAAAAACGGATGCTGCAAGCAGGACTTAAAAGACTTAAGTTAAAATCATTGTAAGTAGTTAAAAAGATATATAAACATACATAAATTGAATGCGATCTGCAACTACTGCTTGCTGTATACATACAACAGTACTGTTGTGTGCGTGATTAATATTATTGCTGGTAAAACGTAAACTGTAACTGTTAAGGAGGTACGTACGGTGGGGGTTTCCTATATGTAGGTGTGGGTTTCGGCCGTGATTGCCTGTTGTTATCTTGTGGTCGAGTGAATGGAGGTGGCGGCGGCTGATATGGTTCTGAATCATCAGTTAATTTTAACGAACCGCTCTTGCTGTACTCGGGTGGAGCCAACGGCGGTTTTTCGTCTTTTAGAATGACCGGTGCTTTTGTACCTAAAATGGATATGTTTAGAACGAAAAGATTTGAAATGTCGTAGAAAAGGTCCGACAAAAAGCAAGACTATCGAATATAAAGACAAAACTAAAAATTTATTACAGTCTTGTATATGTGTATAGTTATAACATTAAAATAAACGTGAACTGAACTGTAAAAAGTAAGAAATACGTACACAAAAATACCAGTAAACAAAACATTGAAATAACACACAAATAAACTAATAATGCGAGTAGTTATAGAAATTAAGAAGTAATTCGATTATTTTTGATGATACTAATGGTGATAGCAACCAGGGTGAAGAAGTGTTAAAAATTATTTATGTATTTTATAGTACCTGGCTCGGGTTTCTCTTCGAGCTCTTCTTGGAATATCACCGGGATTCCTTTATTACCATAACTGGAACGACCGTCTTCTTCCACATTCATCTTACCGGTTCTCCTACGTCTGTAGAGTACGCATGCAAAGATGCCGGCTAGAAGTAACATGCAGGAGATTATAATTGCTGGCACAATGAAGGTGATCATGTAGTCTTCGTGATCGGACATCGGAGGCTCTTCAATGGGTACGCCTTTGTGAATGGGTGGACTAGGTGGTTTGCCTTTACAGTTTCCAATGGGTTGCAATTTAATTGTTGATACTTTGAATTCTGGATCCATTGTATCTTGTACTCGACTTGCAATTGTGCGATCGTTATTTACCAAAATCGATTCCAATTGCTTAATTTGTGCTCTTGGACATTCATCCAGACTCAGCGATTTATTATACCAGCTGACAACAGTGGATCCTCGTTTTATATCTTTCAGTTGAACGTGACTGGTGTTCTGATCACCAAAGAGATCTCGTATTTTCTCAACGAATTTACGCTGCATGCTTGCACTACCAACGAATGATTCGTAGTGTGTGTCCAATGTCATGCTGAATTCAACATTGTAATGTCGTTTTGGCACCGGATGTACCAGTACTACCAAACTATCGCTAGCAGGCAAGCCGCCACTATCTTCGCACACCAGTTGATATTCAGTTCGGCCGATATTATGTGATGATGGAATTCCGTAGAACTCCTTGTTCTTACTATCAAATTGCAGCCAATGATTTGATGGTATGGGTTGTCTGTCCGCAGTTAGTAAAGACATTTTCAAGCTTCTCGGATCAATATCTTCCGGATCATAGAATGTGTCCTGAAATATTAATGTTAAATTAATCGTACCACAAGTATCAAGGGTTTAACGTACATCTGGCACGGCGAAAACTAGTAGTTCATTGACGGTGGCATTGATATGGTCAACTGGATTTCGCAATATCGGAGAGAAATTGGTAGGTGGTGTGATGGGCGCCAGTGGAGGCGGGTTTGTTTTCACCGTTTCCGTTTCGCATACGCCGAAGTTGTGATACAAAACTTTTTTGATTCGTAATTCAGGTATTAACGCTCTGGTGAGAGCGTGTGATGGATCACCTTCATTATTCGCCGTTAAAACCTTGAAATAAAACAATTACAAATCACCGACGAATGTTTTTGTTTTTTCGAAGTAGTAATTTCAAATGAATGGTAAACTAATATCCAGAACAGTTCGTTTCAATATTACATGACTTTAAACAGTTTCACGTACCTCATACAATTTTTCAATATCCTCTTTGGGACAATAATTCTTAGGAAGCGAGTCGTTCGTCCACACGAAAACGACCGGTTCACTAGTGTAATTCACTCGTCTGACGACGATATCGGTTAAATTGCTCCGATAAAGCTGTTCAATACCTCTAAGTGTTTTCAAAGCCCAATCGACATCGTGTGGAAACTCCCATTTCTTCTCTACGTGCAGATACAATGAGAATTCATGGTTGACGACACGTTTCGATTTGTGATTTTGCACAAGAATTTCAACGACGTCCTGAACCGACGCACCTTCATGATCCGTCGCTCTGATTATGTACTCCCAACGTGAGACGTCGTCATCCAACGGTCTGTAAAATGAAGCAAAAAAAAAAACGAAAGATTGATATAACACTTTTAAGAAATGATTATTTCCGTATTCGATCTTACAGTCCATATATCTCTCTCGAACGCTGATTGAATTGACACCACGAAGATTTATTTAGCGGTTTACCGTCGCTGTCTAACAATTCTAGAACTAAATCAGTCCCGTCCTCGATGTCTGTGAAAGTATCAAGCGGTACGATATAGTTGAACGCTTTACCAGCTGTGGTGGCAATACGTTTCAATCGATTTTGAATCGATGGAGGGAAGTTCTTTATGTCATACTCGATCGTTTCGGTTTGAATGGACGTCGAGGTTCTTTGTGTGGTCGTTGGTAAATGTCGAATGGTTGTCTGTTTATAGGATGTCGTTGTATCTTGTTCTGTTGAAGTTTTTTCAGTGATTGTCGTCGCTTCGGTCAGATTTGTTGTGAGAATTGTTGTCGGAATATCCGGGATTGTTGTTGTTGTTGTTACTTCATTCGTTTCTGTTACCATCGTCGTTGGTATTGTAGTAGTTGCCACAGTAGTAGTACTTGGGGATGGAGCTGGAGTAATAGCAGTAGTAGTACGATATGTAGTAGTAGTTGTGGAAGTGGCTGTCGTACTGGTACTGATGGAGAACGGAGTTGTGTCCGGAATAAAATCAACACCTTCCGTTTTCGATGTTGCTACATCAGGGAAGGTGCTTTCAGTGTCAGTTACAATCTCGAACTTGGGATTAACGTCAACTGCTGACAAATCCGGCACTTCAGTTTCACTCTCAATATCGTCCTCCTCCTCATAATCGTCGTCATCTTCGTCATCGTAGTTGATGGCGTCCAATGTGTCGGACGGTTTTGGTATATCAATCTTTACCGTAAACACTTCCAAATTTTTATTTGTCGTGGAAGCGGTTGATGTCGTTGAAATGGTAGTTGGACTAGTTTCAGTTACGGTCGTTTGCATTGGCGTTGTAACTTCCTGCGTTGTAGAAAGAGGCGTTTTGTGTTCGGTTGTGCTTCTGTCGAAAATTGTCGGATTGATAGGAAGCTGTCCGTGATGATGGCGATGATGATGCGTGGAACTTAATTCTTGTCTAGTTGTTGTCGTACTCATTGATGCTGGAGTTGTAGTGGTGGTAGTTGTACTCATTGTTGTTGTCTGTGTTGTAGTAGGTGCAGCCGTAGTTGTAGTAGAAGTTGTTGTTGTTGTTCTCGTCATAGTTGGACGGGTGGGTTTCGTAGTGCTCGTCGTTGTTTTGGGTGTGACTACATTAGTTTCATCATCGTCATATTCATCATCATCATAATTTGCGTATTCATCGTAATAATCTTCATCATAATCGCCGCTACCAGCAGCACCTAAACGTGAAAACGAGAATCACAGATTATAAATTGTTTTTGTAATTTCGATCAATGATGTTACTCTAAGAAAAACTCACCAAATTCGTCGACTTGCCTTCGAGCCCGAAAACTTTCCGCAATAGATTCCAATTTCACCCTCCATCCAATAAGTGGAAGCCCCAAAACTTCTGTGATCGTGCCTTCACGTGCTTGCTGCTTAAGTTGATGAACAATAGTTACGGTGTTTTCCCAAAGTCGGCCATCGCAACCGACGTTGACTAGAATCGAAGAAATCGTTTTCGATGAACGTATTCTAACAGTTCCAGGTCCAGCTAATATTACAGAACTATCCGATAAGTCGTCCGTATTTTTATGCGACACTAAAGTGAAGGCACTCTGAAATACAATAATAAACGAAAAAGGATCACGCCACTAGCTAGGCTAACTAGTTTAATTAAGTTCCTTACGTAAGGTAAACCGAAGAATTTGGCAATATTGTTGATGGCAATTATACGCTGCTTGGGTTTTATTACATGGACATCTCTATCAAGGACTAACGAAAGGACAGTATTTCCTTCATGTTCCGGACATGTATCCTTATTCTCTCCACGACCAACTAATACAGTCAATTCGTTGCTCGATGTATCATTAGTCTTAACGGTCTTCTTGACAATGATATGTACTTTTCCCTCGTCCTCACGCAAGGGGACTCCCCAGAATACGTTATTCTCTTTGTCAAATAATAGCCAGGAAGGTAAAGATTTCCCGTCGACACGTTTCGCCTGTAAAAAAGTATTCTTTTAAAACATTCCTTCACAAAAATGTAAAATCCTTTATAAATGTTTGAAACTTGTAAGTTAGGAGTAAGGAAGAATTGCAGAAAGGCAAGCCTAAGCCGCCGGAAGAAAACGTGCCTGAAACTCGTGCAACTTCAACGCGGCATCGACACAAATACAACGCTTAGTTCACTAAGCGAATCGATAAAACCGGCTTGTAAAGGCCGACGTCGGAACCACTTTGCGTTAGGCAAGATATAATAAAAACTCTTTGGCTTTAATCACAATTGCCTAAAGCACTTACGAAGGATTCGCAATTATGTTCTATCATAAAAGTGTTGAATGGAAAAAATCGTTTTCCTTAACTCACCTGATATTTGACATGTTCCTCTTTAGGTAAAGTGTAATGAAATACACGTCCGATAGTTGCCGTTAAATGTGTCGGTATATCGAAGAGTTTCTTACTATTATTCTCTGGATCGAAATCAACTTCAAAATCCTCAGCGACCTCGAAACCGATATCTTCGTCGACGACAACGCTGGCACAAAGAGCGAACAACACCGCCAGCAGTGTTGTTGTCGCTATGAGATGATGATAGGAAGACGACATTTTCGAGTTTGTTGATGAAGTACTTCGTGGTCACGTTAACATCTGCAAACGAAGAAAGCAACATAACACTTAAAACTTGTTAACTATTAACAGCCTCTTCTAACAAGGCACAATTAAAGCGAATTTAACATCATGAAGTGGTAATAATAACGATTGTGAGAAGCATACGGGGTGGAAATGAAATTGTCTTAAAACTAATGCAATTAGACAACTTAGATTAGGTTAGGTTAGGTTAGCTTAATACAAGAAGCATGATGAAAGCTAAATGATTGATGTCTTCCACCATAAAATAATCTTAAGTAATATCAAACAATGCGTGACCGCTCAACTTGTTGAATATTCAATCATAAACGAGATCTAGTTATGTATGCATGTTGTCAATAGAATATTGAATGTTTGAATGTTATCAAGTCGCAATGTGCGACAAATAAATAATGACACGGGTTTGACGTATACATAGAGTATGGGTAGGAATAAAGTTTCATGAAATTTTGGTAAATATTTTTGTTATCAATCCGTCGAACGCGATCGCTTAAAACCATAAACGCGCCACAATTCAAGTCAAATATGATCGCGTCGTGCGGCTTTGAAGTGAAGTTTCACGATTGGGGCACATGCAATTGCATAGGTTGCTATTTGCCACCGTCCGATTCTTTGAGCACCAGTTTTCACGAAATCACCTGGTGCAGTGAGGGAACATTACTTGCTGCTGTACCAGTAGCTGGAAAGAGCGTACTGGTTAAACCACACTTCAGTTCGTTATTTCGAAACGAACAAGGATTAGTTAGTCGAGAGAACATCGACATTGCGTCTGTAAAATGTGCACGATTCTCGCGTACCGAAAACCATTTATTGGCACTGGGCACTGCAGCTGGTCACGTGCTAAATTATAATGTCATCAACAAAAATGCAAATGCTGTGATCGACGATCTTCCCGCCTGCGTCAATTTCATTGAATATGGTGCAAATGATACGTACATGGTGGCTGGTTGTTCGAACGGACAAATTTTTCTTCTCCAATCCGGCGTGGGTATTACAGCATCGTATTTCGTTCCCCATAGCGATACACTGACAGCCCTAGCGGTGCATTCATGTGTCCCACAATACTTTGCGGGAGGAAGTGATAAGGGGGTCGTTGCCATTTGGGACGTGAACACTTCGTGCTGCATTATGAAAGCAACTCAACATGATGGCCTCGTTTCGGACATTGCATTCTCACCAAAGGATGATATGTTTACAACAATTGGTTCGGATCAAAAGATCCACATTTACGATATGCGTACGGCTGCATGTGTCCACGAGAAACAATTCGATGCGCGATTGACAACGTTAGCGTACTGCCCAAATGGGAATGA
Organism: Liometoxenus newtonarum; assembly: GCA_030264535.1. Lineage (NCBI taxonomy): Eukaryota > Metazoa > Arthropoda > Insecta > Coleoptera > Staphylinidae > Liometoxenus > Liometoxenus newtonarum. The sequence continues at coordinate 9,394 of JARJEB010008853.1, forward strand.
TGTTGCAGTCGCAACCGATCGTGGATACATTTTATGTTTGGATAAACGCTATTTGAAAACAACGCGCACTGGTTTGAAAGCTCATGATTCCCCAATCAAGAAACTTCGATTTCAGAAAGAAACATATGAATCAGCGCTCGTCAGTCCAACGGAAAGAGCGTCTCAAAGTAGTCTTTATGCACATCGTGACGCAACCGTAACAAGATCTGAAATTAAACTTTCAGCGTCCGGCGATTGTTCAAGATTTAGGCCGACGACGCCAAGGGCAAGTCTTAATCGCGTCCGACCACCTACAATTCTGGAACAAACCAAGTCAAATTTACGAAATTATGATACGACGCGAACGAATCCTCGGGAATTTGCTGATTTATCATTGTTTCATATCATCGATGAAGCTAGCTTGAAACGATTGCGCGAAGAAGTGATGACGACAACACGTGACATCATCAACAAAGTGTTGGAAGATATGAATACCGAATTTCTAAAGATGCGCATGTCTGTGAGTCGTGAATTTTGCACAATGGAGGCACGCAATAAGGCACGTTGGGAGGAGTTTAATGATACGCTGATTAAACTCGCATGTCTTGACGATCGACGACTTGAAGAGGAATTGCATGACGATATACATCAGGAAATCGTTGAGGCGGCCGAACGGGATACCCGATTAAGAGAATCACAAACGGAAATGCAGGTCATTTCCGAAGAGAATACGTTTGGAGAAGTTGCTGGCGCCTTTTCGGAGCAAACCCTTGCTCGTGATACCGAGATGGAAGACACTGACTATATGGAGCACGATACAATGAATATGTTAACAAGACAGACTTCGAATATGAATACAGGACATGCGTCTTCACATCTGACAACGGCGCATAGGCGCAAGGGACGTTTTGTATCACGATTACCTAGACAGAAAACCTCAAATCCTTTAAACGGTTTTCCCGATAAAAAATCACAAACCCACCAAGGAAATATTTAGTTAATCTTGTTATTACATATATATGGGATTTAAAAATTGTTTGCGTGGTTGTTTTGAATTATTGTTTTGTGAATATAGACAAATTAATAGTTTTCTATAGGAAATGGGAAAATTTGAGATATAACTATCTCATTATATAATATTGTTGACACTTTTAGTTACGTTGCTTGCCAAAAACGCTTTATTCCTTTTTACTGACGCTGTAAAAGATCTTTTTCAAAAATTCATAAGAAGCGCATGCATTTTGGAAGTTCCTGTCTTGATTACACCCTTACCAATCTAAGAAAAGCCTTTTCATTACGATTGCGGGATCGCCTTCTGTGCATTAAACATGAAAAATGCCCCTTAATTATTAAACGCTATTGTTTCGTCGGTAATTAATCACGGACGCGACATTCAACAAGCATAATAGCAAGCAAACTCGTTAGTTGTTGTTTGTGTGCCCAAAGACTTTCCATTAAAATACTCGCACATTTATAGGTAGGAACGCGAAGTATATTTCAATGAAATGTATAAATTCGCTTTCAATTAAAAGCAACCTATTACAATCTGTCGACTATTACAATCTGGCTGTTTAAATGATTCAGAATGTGAATGCGGCTCATGGGGGTGGTTTTAACCCATATGTGAAGTGACTGATTGAAACACACAAATTAATAGATACGTAAATTACATGTTTGTTTAATCGTTGACGAATAAGAATTTAAAAGTTTTGTATAGGCAAAAGTGTTATATAGGCAAATACTGAAATACAGAAATGAGAGAAGTGATTGAATTTGAACGGATGGATTTTATATTGAACTAGTCTAGTTGGACCATTGGAAACACAAAAGCAGCTAAACCAGATCCACATCTGGCGAGTTTAACACAATTATTGCGAATCGGACTAGTTTTACGCGACTCGACGATTGCTCAGTTCACCAATAAAATAAAACTGAAGCTATAAATTTAGAAGTGATCATTACAAAATGGCAAATGGTACTTAGATAATATATAGAGAGGGTCAAATGCTATAATCATCGGGAAGCAAAATATACAAATTGCTGTTTGAAATTTGGTTTCTGAAACCTAGTTCTTCATAAACAAGTTAAAAGAAATTAATGCTCATGTTAATTGACTATACCGTGTGATCTTTTAACGATCTTCCATAGGGATTTACACGGTAAAAACTTTAGGTCGTCTTAATTGGTTTATTGCTGAAAATTTTGCGACGCAAAAATCACACTCTTAATCTGTACCATTTTAACCCATTCTGATAGTTTTTAATAAAAAGAGTAGTACTATTCCCTCAACAAAAAAAAATTAAAGAAAAGTGGAGAAATTTAAATTTAAATCTAAAAAAGCTGATAAGTATGCAACCCATTAAACCATTTGTTCAAATGTTTAAACAACATAATGTCAATTAATACATTTTTGAGACGTCAAATTTCGTGTTCTTACATAAAATTCGTTTTTATTAATAATGGCCACATACAAGCTTCCAGAAAAGTTAGGAATGGTTACTTTTCCGAGCCACAA
>JARJEB010008875.1:0-17291 GCA_030264535.1 Liometoxenus newtonarum
TTACTTTCTATGCCTACATACCTTCGGTATGTGGCCAGGAAGTAAAAATGTGCGGGACACCGCACAACTCTCTGATAGTGTACATACCTATATAACGAAATTTGTTGCAAAAACAAAAAACGGTAGATGGAATTTGCCCTTTGGCAATATCGTGCATTTCATCAGTTCGATGAGTGAATAACAAGCGGCAATTACAACCGGTCACACAGAAAATAATTTTGTTGATTTAAATAAATATGGCATTTGTCAAATAAATCGTTTATTTCCATATACGCAAGGCAAATATTTCTTTATTTCAAAGAACATTATAATCTTGAGAAAGCAAGTAACTAATTTTTTTGATACAAAACACATTTAATTATTTTAAATAATTGAGTTTTTTGTATTAAATAAGGAAGTAGTTCCGTTAAAAAAATGTAAAATAGTTAAACCAAATAAAAAACGATTTGTTTATGTACAATTTAGGGAGGGACCCGTTATCAACGCACACACCTCTCTCTCTCTCTCGCACGGTCTCCCATCTACGCTCTTACATTGCTAGATTTGCTGTACTTCTTGGAACCCGATAGAACGAATATCCAATCCAATCTGCGCTACAACGCTTGTACATTTCTAAGGTGGACTATAAACCTTAATAAGTACTTATTTTCATGCTTAAATAAAATAATTGAAGTTGTCGAAGCCCCACTTCAATAAAATTTCTTTTACTTCTACGATTTTAATTTAACTTATCAATCCTTATCCTTATCAAAACAAAGTCAATCCAAAGTCAACCAAATTTGCGTAACTATTGCGTATCGGATCACAAGATTCCAAATGAACAAGTTGAAACATGTCTGCTAGATATTCTTACAAAACACATCTTACGTTTTATAAACCCAAGTTAATATGACAGAATAAATAATAAATTGCATTGTATAGGTAGGTACCTGTTAAGAGATCATACATAGGTCATAGGTTTATACGTTTATACATTATTATTTTCAAAATGTATACAACCCTTAATTGATTTGCAATCTACAATATAATTTTATATATATATATTATTAGACAATATTTTTTAATTTTAATAACACGCCATGTATTATATATTTTTTTACTGAATCATAATATACGGTATTTTACTATAGATTTTATTTTACTATAGTGTTCTTGGGCAAGCGCTTAATACTCTCTTGCACAATTTAAATAAGTAAATACTTAAATCAAAAAGATGTATGTATTCTTTGTTTAAAAATATCATAAGCTTCAAGCAAAAAAATTATGCTCAGACACAATTATAATTCAAATTGAATAATACAGTCTTCAAATTTAATATAAATTTTTTTTTATTATAAGCAGATTCATTGAATTAGCGGAAACTATTTCATTTACTTGAAATAAATAAATATTGGTCAGTTGAAAGAAATATTTTGAAGTTTTCGTTTACTTCAATTAAATGAATAGAACTACTTATAAAGTAAGCACATTTAGTAAAATTAAGTTAATATTTGTTTGGAACAATAAAATATTTTCAAGTAATCGGGTTTTTTCAAACTAAACAAACTAGTTTTCTATTCGATTTCGGGTACTATGATTTACAAAATCGCGGTGGCAAACAAATATCATTGTTGCCGGATGTAATTGCTGTTTCTTATTCACTCTTTGAACTGGTGTAATGCAAGATAATGCCAAAGGGCCAATGCCTTCTAGGGTTTTTTGTCCAGCAATTCTGGACAAGGCTTTATTCAGACAATGAATATCAACGATCAAAATTACTTTTACGATCGCCGAGTACTACAAAACTGTAGTGGATATGGCCGGAAAGTTGTGCGGTGCGAATTTAACGCACCTCTTTATTTTAGATATAAATGACTATTATTAATATTGAAACGTGTGTCATTGTACACACAATACGAATATTTCATCTGTTATGACTTGATGTATAATGCAACCTATGTAGTGGAACTTTTTTGAGTGTAATAAAATGATCTCCAAGTATCCGAATGAATTTGCAGAGTATCCAGGGTATGTCATGTACTTACTTAACCGTAGACCTCCTGTTGAGTTATTGCGCTGTCGTCGCTCACTGAAATAATAGCCCGCGGTTATTACTACCGGCACATAGTAAAACACTTGCAGTACGCACGCAGTCGGGGATGTTGCCACCAAAATACCAAAACTAACTTATTGCCTTACTGAACACTCTCAACTTAACTGTGCCCCACATATGACCACATTATATATGAGGGGAAACGTTTATTACCTTTTGAAGGGCGTATTTCCTACAAAATATCATTGCAATATGATGTTGATATGGCGATGCCCATCATGAATCAATTAATTGAATACTCTATTCAACCAAATATGTTACAACATTCTGACTTTCTTATTGTTTCTATATAAAGTTACTGCTTTATAACTTATTTACTTTATTCCTAAAAATAATATATAAATAAAGGAGTAAATATAAATTAAGTATAGTTATTACGATCTATCTGTTTCTTAAAACATCTTGTACAAAGAATAAGCGAAATATAAGAAAAGAGCCACAAACCGCTATCTACTTATAAACCGGTCGGCTGACCGTGTTGCAACTCGCAACCAAAGTATTATGAGTTATTTTTCATCATTGAGTTGAGTCGCATTGGTTACTTCGTTTTACTTTTTATTTTTTAATGTGAATGGTTGACCGATAAGGATTTCTCATAAATTAATAATTTATGTATAAGTCAAAAAAGGTTTTTGATGTGATGCCGCAATTATTTTCCAATATTCACCCAAGCAACTAAACGCATTAAAATAACATAGTACGCGATATCAATTAAAATTAAACACGGGCAACCGAATATAACTAGCTACACAAGTTTAACAAACTTACTATAAAGTTGTAGAATTCAACTGATAAAGATGTTTACTATATATTTACTAACCAGTAACCACAAGTATTTATCCAACTTCTGGATGCTACTATTCATAAGAACTTCGAAGGAAGATGTAAACGCCAGAATCGTGTACCTATGCATACATAGGTATACATATGCTTATACGATGTGTATTAGCTTTAAATGGTTTTTGCACCGACCATTTAGTTGTCGCTTAATAGTATAGTTAAGGCCAATGACCAAAATATTTATCGATTTATCATTATTAATACACACAAGCATAAGCAGTAAACTTAAATATAAATGAAGGAAAAAATGAAGAACGATCAGCAAGAGTCATTTTTGTTTTCAACTCTCGTTTCATCCTTGCATCTTCCACAGCTTTTATTCATTTCCCTTTTATAATCATTAATCACATTTACTATACAGGGTGATTCATTTTAGATGTTCCTTTACTGCTAACTTTTTGTCTGAAGAGATTCAAGGCCGGTTAAAATAGCAAAAAATGCGGACGAATTTCAAATCAAGCCCCTGGTTAAAAACAGTTGTTGATTTACGAAAAAAATATTCATTCCCTAAAATTCATACTCTAATTATACGTAAACTTAAGATACATATTCTACTTAGAAAGAATTTGGAAAAATTTGGCACAATAATTCCGGTTTTCCCGAAATCCTTATAATTTTCCAGTTGTAACCTCGCGGAACCTGCCATTTAAAAATACCGAAGTTGTGTCATTACCGGCTAAACCGGTAGTGTTAATTTTATTACAATTCCTCAGCAACTACATCTTTGTGGTTTGGTCAATTTAATGTATATTTGCCACAAAACTGTTCCATTAGTAGGAACATAATTTTCGAGTTACTGGAGATTGCAGTATTTGGGATTGCTTTCATTTGTTGCCCTCTATAGCGTATGAGCGATACGACTTGTTCAAAATCTGTAAAGAGGAAGCTTGTAATTTATAAATTATGACCATAACTATAGGTATGCTAATGTAATTAAAATTGTTACTCTTTAAACATGAAGGTTATAGAGTTAGAGGGACACCCTGTATATATGCTTTCGATTCGTGAATGAATGGATGGATTTTTTGTGTACTTTTGCTGTTGAATGCGCGCACGTTAAGACGCGTTTCAAGCGAGACTTGAGTGACAAGCGATTGTTCATCGTTGCATTCGATCGGACGATTACGCGCTCAGTCTTCGCGCGCTACGAATCATCATTGGATGCATATTTAAACCAACTAAGCTGTAAACGAAGCAGATACCCGCGAAGAAAGTAAAAGAAGCAAAAGCGAAGCGTCTTGTTAGCGTAATGTGGTAGTAATAAGACGTCAAGTTGATTAATGGTTACGTTTCAATTTAGCTCGTTACTGGTCGGTAGGTTGTCGGTCAAATAACACATTCGTGTTGTAATTATATGTGGACAAAAAGCACAGAAGTATTGAATACTTGCATATAAAATATTTGTCCAGTAACATTAATAAGAAGCAATGTGTTCATGTATACATTATTTAAGTTTAAGTATTATTGTTCATGTATACCTATTAATAAATGAAAATTAGCAAATCGTAAATATATGGAATAATAAAAGTTTAAAAATCATTTAAAACTTTATTAGCTCTTTCAACTACGTAGGTCGGTATATGCGGTCTATGCAAATTCCTTATTAAAGAACCGTCCCATAATTTGCGTAATTTTATTTTTTATTACACGTCATATTTTTTAGTTCATTTTGTTTCTTATAATATTAAATCAGACTGTTTACGATGGTTTCCACGAACGACCACATGCTTTCTTTTAAGTAATAATAGTTCAAAAAAATTATCCATAATATGATGGACCAATCAGAAAAGCGAATTTGGTCAGTGACGAGAAAATGTCCAAAATCGTAAAAAATGTTGTTAACGGAGCAAGTGGTTCGTACAGTGTTCATATATTACCATGATTACAAACAGGTCATATAGTTAGCTATAAATAGTTATATAATTCGCATTACTACATAACCTATAAACAACAATGATTATTGATTACTAATCATTCAGACGATGAAGAGGGCATATTTTTATTTTATTCTGTTTTGCCTAGTTTAAACTATAGAGCTATTTACCTTTATTTTGTATACCATATACCTAATGAGGGTTTTGGGCAAATATTTTGTCAAAGATACGAAGTCGCGGAAATAGTAAATTGTACAGAATTATTCATTTTAAAGACTCTCATCAAAACAAGAAATTTAATCGAGAAAACATTACAAGAAATTCAAATTTTTTCTTGCACTATCAAGACAAGAGAAGAATATGCAATTCAAGACAAGGATTCTTGTCTCTTGAACCCTACATTCGCGATTCGCCGTGTAATAAACTTTTGTAAAATTGAAAATAACTAATTGCATTTAATATAATTCTTACTTAATTATTACAGTTTCAAATGTTCGAAAGGTCTCATCTATATCTCCATCGGGAAACTTCTATTTGGTTCCCAAAAATGACCGTTTTATGGCTTTGTAACAAACTCATTTTTCGATTTGGTTCCATTTCAAAATTCGATTTGGTTCCCAAAAAGAAGGTCATTTTTGAGCCAGTTCGGTAAGGGGGTTAGTCGTTATTGGGGTTAACAAGGGGGTAGTGTAAAAACACAAACCGTACTTGGTTTTAACGTACTTGGTTTTTTAAATTATTTTTATTAACGAAGATTGTTGTATTGCAATATTGTATATAATATTGTTTATAACAAATATTGGAATCTAAGTTCAATTTCCTACAACCACTTATTCTACCTTTTTACTTCTTTTCTACCTCTTTCAAAAGGTGTACTTGGGAACCAAACATAGTGTCATAAATGTAAAATTTTTGGAGCAATAAAATAGCAAGGGAACCAAATCGAATATAGCCTCTCCATCAACATCGTCAATTTGTGGCATGACAATGGCGAAACCACATATCTACAGTCCAACACAGTCAAACAGCCAGTTCAAGTCGCAATGTAAATACGCTTGTAAATTATGCGTTTGCGTTTGTATCATTTTAATTGTGTAAACATGATTTATGTGCATTGTATACCATCAAACCCAGCACAATATTCAACTTACAAATAACGAAAAATGTAAGTATATAGGTATACCAAAGGTTTATAAAATCTCGCATTTGTATAGTATATAAACTTGCTTGAGGCCAATAAATAAATAAAGAGATATAAACGCGTTAAATGACGAATGTACGGAAGAGCTAAACTGTTCTGATTGCAGGAATAATTTACTTCATAATGCTATGTAACGAGTGAACATTGTGCATGTGTATGTAACTGTGTATGAATGTATGTATGAATGATAGGTTCAACTTCGTAAAATTTCAAATTGCTCGTTCTCGAATGATGTGTTGACATGAGTAAAGAACCAAAATTGTACAAATACAAAACATTTTATTTTAAACTAAATTAAACTATACTTATACTTAACACTAAACCAACTTATAACTAAATTAAAACGTATTTGTGGTGTGGTGTGTGGTTTCTTATTTGTTCATCACGTGTGTTGACTTCGCCGGCGTTGAATTTTGCCAGTAGATTGGCAGCAAATTTAAACACATTGTAGATTCTTTACTTTCTAAGTCAAATTGTTTCTGCTACTACGAAAACCAAACAAGATATTGAACAATGCGATAGCTTAAATTAAAAAGTTGCATTTAGTCTATTTAATTTGGACCCCTTCTTGATTGATGCAATATCCATCTACATAATTTTTTAAGTGAACACATTATGTTCGGATTATTCCAGCAAATGGAAATAAAATATATTTACTATTTGAAAACATCTTAATCTACTGCAATACATTTTTGTTGAAGAAAAACAACTTATAAACAGATTGATGAGCATGGAAGCAATTAAGCCTTTTGATCATAATTTTAGATGATTTAATACAGAGTTTCACACGCAATTTGAACATGTAGTGAATAACTAGAAAGAACAGAGCGAGTGGAATGATGTGGATTTTAGCATGAATTAAGATGACAATTTCTACTAAATTGCCCGCATTCGTTTTTCGGTTTTCATTTCTTATGAAATAGTTTAATTACTCTCTCGTGCATATATGATACGATGATCATATATGAGTATAGGTATGTGTAAGTATTTACAAGCTGATGCATAGATGTATAACAAAAATTAAGAAAAACAAATAGAACCTTCTGTTTTTCCACATTTAATGTTTTGACTTGAATAGGAATATAGAATATTCAATCCAATTAGTTCTTATTAAAACTAGACTTGTGTGTAAGTATTTGTGCCATGACTATTAAGACTTCCTACATCAGATACAGAGTACTTAGGTACCACATGACTTCTTGTTTAGAGGTGTTATCATTAAGACACTTTCATTACTTGTTCCCAGCAATGGTCAAGTACCATGACCATTGCTGGGAACAAGTAAGGGTAGGTACTTAAGAAATTTGGGGTTGGGAATACTTTTGTGATACCATAGTAGTTGCTTTGACGTCCCGATTTTGACTCGAAACTTTAATCTCACGTGCAGCGCGTGAGATTTGCTTGTGTTTGTTTCGTGAAACACAAATCAATTCTGGCACAACACCCCCTAAAGTTATAACTGTTATAAGTTAACTTAACTAAATTGTTAGTCCGAACCAAAATATTATTTTTCTCCAAGAACAAAAAAAGTTTTTAGGTACTAGTACCACCCTGGTACTGAGCTATCAGTACGAGTTCGCGCCTGGCAACTTTCCGGCCTGTATATCCTAAATTTGGTGAAAATAATATTGATCGGAAAGTGGAAATTGTACACAAATTCAGTGATTTTAAAATGTAATCAATGTCGTACCACTTTTCGATCAAAATAATTTCCAAGTGAAATTTAGTACATGCTCGGAAAGTCGTGCGGTGCGAACCTGTTCTTATTTATTTCTATTTTGTCTAAGCTTGCGTAATATAATATAAATTTACAAATTGCAAGTAATGTCAATCCCAATGGCACAAGACTCCCGGGAGGACCACTCAAGAGATGGCGCGATAACCACAATGAACACGAGAGTTTCCAGAATACAGCAGACAACATGCCTACAAACGAAAGAAGAAGAGGAGAGTGAATGTTGGTAGCTCGACAGAAAAAATAGGGACTTGATAGAGTTTCATATTCGTTAACTCGATTTCTAATTTGTAGAGAATAAATAGTTTAAACTGAAAACGAAACACTTTAGAAGATAATTACGGGCACGGAATTTACTAGTCCTTCGAACCGGATCTGAAACAGCCTACAATACAGGCTGTTTCATTATTGGCCCTGTAATGTAGAATGGGAAGTTTTAGATTATGTTACGCTATCGTGAAGCAGCAATAATGGCCCGGGAAATTTTTCGGCACTCAGTTGTCTGCGATGCAAACGTCATAATTTCAGGGACTTTAGCTGTTAGTAGGTCTAGCAATCTAGATCTGCAAAAAGCAAATCTAGGAAATCCAAGGCAACGTCAGCCATATATGCATGCCAAATTTCCTGCAGAAGAAGAGCCGTTGAAAGTTAAGGCGCAATTGGTCGCATTGAGAAGAAAAAGGGAAGAAATTAAAAGAAATGAAGCCATAATGATGGAGGAGTTGGAAGAATATGACCACGCTAGTGAACGTGAAGACAACGAATTAAGAACTACCCTGATTCATGAAAAACGACATTCTTTTTTGGATGAAAATAATGGAAACCAGCAGCAACGAGATCTTGAGAATTTGACTTCAGCCGTGTGTCGAGGCCCTATCCTCCAACCAATGATTTCAAAAGTTGTTTGGACTGATTGGTGGAAAGCCTGAGTAATACATTAGTTTTGTCGGTGCCTATTGCTGCCTATACAAATGAAACATGTTTCTACAGCGATGAAGAGAAGTAGGTTTAAGGACAAGTTTAAAGGGAGAAGCTGCAAGGATCGTTAATAGTTTGCAAGTTGTCCCTGAGAATTGGGAACAGAGCTGAGAATTCTAGAAATGACATTCCGACAAAAAAGACATGTCTTGGCACAATGATCAATAATGTCAATCAGACGTCAAGTTTGCCACTATCAAGAGCTTGAATTCAGATAGCCATTTGAACAATCCCTAAATAATTACCGAGTTGGAGGCGTAGATGCCTGTGGGGTGGATGTTGAATGGGTTAGAAATAGACGCCGAGTGGGAGAAGAGAGTCTTGAGATATTTAATGAAAGGATAATAATCCAGACAGCGCTGACATGTGCGATTTGCATTTGCCCACCACACCTAAAGGAAGAGAGGCGAAGCTATGAAAACAGTGCAAAGGTCTATCTAATGATCGAAAAATGGAATACCAGGGACAACACGTTGCCCTGTTTGTAACTACAGCGGTGGTAAATGGCAAGATGAAATAGAAATTAGAATACCTAAAAATACTGGCCGCAACGTTGGTCGATCCTGAAACTGAAATCGACTGCTACGCGTTCCTTGACCAAGGAGCCACCGCTACCTTATTAACAAACGAGGCTCGCAATATCCTGTAATTATCAGGACCCAGTGAGTCACTATGTCTGGAAATAATCTATGAGCATACTTCAAAGATGCAGTCACTGATAACATCAGTAATGATCTGAGGCTAATATGACGGTGCATTCACATACAAACTGAAAAATGTGCGATTTGTAGAACGATTGACTTAGAATTATTCATAAGGTGGCAGTATTTAAAGCGTGTAATGACGCAAACGCAAGTCAAATTCTCATTTGGGTTGATAATTTTAAATTTATCGCTGACAGACATATAGCGCAAGGTAGCCGAACTATGGGTGAACTATAAGAGGGCCAACTAAAAGATGAAAAGATGAGGGATTATGGCGACACCAAGCGTGAATCATACTTGTGCTTAGCTACTTTGTATGACATTTTACAAGAAAAAATTACAACATATTTTTCAATGTACCAGGATCCGGGTATCATGAAAACAAAACTAAGTGAATAAAAAGCTGACTTAGTGCAGTGATCGCAAAAATGGCAATTACCTCACTGCGGGGTGTGTACAAGCCAAACAAACCGGGAACAGAGAAGCTAATCTTCGACGCTTCAGAAGAAACCGACGGTAGTTGTTTGAACTCAGCACTTCCTAATGAACTCCCTATAAGCTATTCTAAGGAGGTTACGTGAACATAATCTATCGTAGCAGATATAGAAGAAATGTTCTGCAGTCTACATATTTCCAATGAAGACAGGAACCGCCAACGCTTCCTTTGGCGTTTAACGCCTAAGTATTACATGGATGCATTGATGTTCGGAACATCGTCCGCCATATATGTAATGAATAAGAATGTTAAGGAGTACGAAATCGGCTATCCGGACGTCCCTATTGAGACAAAGAACTGACTGGAGGGAATCTGTCGAATCCGCAAGAGAACATGCAAATGTAGATTGTAGATTCTTTTGAGGAGTATGGCTTACGCCACAGCATCTAGGCCACTTAGTTTGGCCCTTTGTACATCTCCTGATGTTAGTATAGTTAGTAATTTGTGAAGAATACAAACATCCATGGCTTCCAGGCGAGAGAAATCCGTGAAAGGAGACTCTCGCCCGGATGGAATTCGAACCCATGACCTGGCGGTGAGTGAGCATCGTGCCTGGACATCTGACCACTCGACCACCACGGCCCCTAATGCATGCAAATGTAAATGTAAATGGGTTTATGAGCAGGGAGATTTCCGATTTCGCAAATTTAACTCCAACTCTAAGGAACTTACCGCATAATACCCCAAAAGGATACGCCTGAAGTCGCCAAGAGTCTGAACGGTGCTGGGTCTATGGTGCGATCCGAAGAGGGTTGGATTTTAGTTCAAACTTAACCGCTAAAAGTTTCCGGAAAATATTCTCAACGGACTGAAGAGGCCAACGTGTATGTTCCACTCGGACTAGTGGTGTTACAGTGTTACAACGCGCCTGAAAGGAGGAAATTCAATGGGACGAAGAGATGGATTAAGCATCCGCTGGCAAAACTGGGTAAAAAACCTACCCAAGATACAGCAATTCGAAGTTCACAGATGTTATTCTGAAGATTTAAGAAAGGCGGAAAATATACAACTTCATACCTTTGTAGATGCAATTGAACATGCATTCGCAGTGGCAGTGTACAGCAGGGTTAAACATGATTAACTTAATAGATGTAGCCTTAATAGATGTAGCTTTAATAGTGGGAAAGGCGAGAGTTTGATCTATCAAACATCTAACCGTCCCAAGAATGCAATTTCGAGCGGCAGTTATAGGAAGGCGACTGGCCGAATTTATATGTGCTGAGCTAACGATTCTAAAACAGTGCCGAGCTGGCTACTATCGGAGTAAGGACGATATAAATAGGTCGTATCACACTTCGTAGCGGAGTCACAGTGGCGATGGGTTCAATCCTAAGAAAATATTGCCAAAAGAGCTGCGTGGGATCGCATTGAAGATAAATTTGAAGCACAAAAAGATAGGACAAGAGGGCCACAGTTCTTAAGATTACCCTCGAACATGTGGCCTCGAGAAATGACACTTGTCAAGAGATCCGACGAAGATATGGAAGTGAAACTGGTTGTACAAGTGAGATGTTCCGAATGTGAGATAGGTCGACAATTACCTGATTTTGAACGATTCTTCTCATGGCGCTCGAACAGAGGGAAAAGGGGATAACCGTAGACGATCTGGAAGAAACAGAGTTAGCTAGGTGCAAGAAAAGCCAAATGGATTCCGAACCCGTAACTTACAGGAGATTCATTCATGGTCTACTATTGCCGCGGTGGAGTAAGCTAATTAAGCTCACGCCAGTTATGGATAAGGAGGTAGTTATAAGAGTTATAGATTACCAAGAAGGAAGTAGTCCAATAATTTTAGAGCCAGCTCAACGCTACTCCAAATCATTTATTGAGTATGTTAGGAAATGTGGGCATGGGTGATGAAGGGAAGAGCGGCTGGGAAAATAGCATGGAAAAGATGCTTGGAATGTCCTCTAGAACAAGCAAAACCTAAGCCACAGCCAAGCCGCCGTTTTATTCTACCGGTGTAGAATATTTTGGAACGCTCCACGTGACAATTGGAAGGAGACCTGATAAATGGTGGGTATGGTGGTTTACGTGTGGGACTACGAGGACTGTTCACCTGGAGATGGTGTCGACTATGGAGACCGACCAGTTTATTATGGCACTAATGCGATTTATTAATCGACTAGAAAGGCCTGCCAATATATTGCGGATAATAGAACAAACTTTGTCGGAGCGTTCAATGAATTTGACCGGTTGGACTATGCAAAGATTGGTGACATCGTTATAATTACAAGTATTAAAAGCCGTTCAATCTACTCGCCTCGCTTCATATGGACGAACCTGTGACCGTCTAGGGCAAATTGTGAAGTCGTTACTGGCTGGGGTTCTAAAAGAGAAGTTTCCAAAGGTGCAGGTATACTCTACTGAATGTATTGACAAATGTAGAAAATGTCAACCGAGCTCTAGCAGTCGTTTCTGATGATCTCCATGATGACTGCCCCACAAGCCAAATTATTTTTTGCGAAGAGCAAGCCGAGAAGGACTTTCTATAGCCTCCGACCTACCAAGACGAGGACTTAAAACTTTGCAAACAGTGGAGGTTTGCTTAAAGAATAGCCGACCACTTCTGGAAGAGATGGCATCGAGAATATCTTCCTACACTTATCGTAAAGGTAAAAGTTTTAATCTCGGTGGACGAGCACACGCCCAGAAATATATGGATGAAGGGTGAGATAACGCGCCTCTTACCAGGGAAAGATGGAAGAACATGAGTAGTTGACGTTTGCACTAAAAGGGGAAAATATCGAAATCAGGTAAAGAAAATATGTCCACTCAATGTTGTACAACAGGCATGTCAAACTCAAAGACTAACATGGGTTTAATTTTAGGTGGGCCGCAAAAAAAACTTCCATATTCAGAGGAACGTAGGTTTATTTCGAACACAACAGAAATTAGAAAGGACAAAGTTTTCTTCCTGGCACTTAAATGGTGCGCTTGCGCGTAATTTTGCTACAACATGCAAAACATGGTTGTAATTATTATTATCCCTTATTATTATTGGGTACGTTTTGTTGCCTGGGCCGCAGAAATTCTCGTCTGGGCCGCATGCGGCCCGCGGGCCGCGAGTTTGACACCCTTGTTGTACAAGATCTAGCTCTTTATCAGAGGAAAAATGTCGAGGACCACAGCGTTCATCCCACGGATCTACCAAACCTAGAAATCTGAAAAAACGAAAACGACGTTGCATTGACAACGGATAAGGTTCAATAGGGAACAATATACGGTCTAGTCGACAGGAAAAATAGAGATGTGATAGAGTTTCATATTCATTAAATCGATTTCTAATTTGCAGAGAATAAATAGTTTAAATTGAAAACGAAATACATCCAATCGTAATTGCGGAATGGAATTTAGGTAAAAAACGCTACTGTGCACTTTGTTTTGACCTAACCTTTAATTTTAAATTATAATATAATATAATAGTATAATATAATGGATCACGACGTGTTGGAAGTTTGGATATTTGCATTTAACTTTAGTACTCTGATCACTGGCAGTAATGTTTTGCCCTACTGTACTTTACAAACGTTAAAGGCGATGTTCAACACGTAATTCTAACTACACGCTGTGTGCATTAAACTAGGGCACTAGGCCTATCGTTCTAACTATCCCAAATAAGAGTTGTGACTGAAATTGCATAATAAAACACCCTTCACTCACTAGAGTTACAAGAGTTACAAGTACAATAAAATGCACCTCTTTTAATATAATAACCGTCTTCGTCACTCACTGTCCCTCTAACCTCTATCTGTCGTACTTTACCTAAAAATTGGTATAATATCAGTGACTTAAAAATCAACAAGGTGAAAAGAATGCCATTTAAATCGTATTGGTATGTACCGTAATAACTGCTTTGTCATTAGTCAGGAACTGCAACTTACCTATTTCTTTTCATTCCCTTTGTTCCGATGAATTCTAACATTATAAAAGAGAAAGAATTAATTCAGATTCCTTATTAAGGAACTTCTCGCAGTCTACACTAAATCATTTTCATGTCATAACTTACGTTAGGGTAATTAGTAAATATTCTAATTTCAATGTGTACCTGCAGAAGTTAACATTAAAACATAAGCTGTTTCAACACATCTTTTGTTTTTCCTAAATGTACCTCATCTTACGTGCTGTTTTGTACTTCAGTACTTCATTCTAAAATCTGCTTCCTTGTATAGCTCTTGGGGCTTTTTAATATTTGTTTTATAGTTACTCGTTTGTCATCTTATTTCGTGTCGGACGGACGATGAAAATCGGAACGGAGATTTTGTCATGCATTTTCGTTGAGACATTATCGGTGTTCGATCGCGGACTTCGATCAGTAAGAAGCCGTGCCCATATTTGTTATGCTATTGTCCTTTTATTCATTATATTCCTTGGGCGATTTCTATCGCAACACTATCCCATATACAATAAGTTCGATTCGAAACGACTGAAATGATTTTTATTTTAGCGTATAGGTATATATGTGAATTGAATACATCCGTTAAAGTCGATACCTAATAGTACGAAAGGCGAAAGAAATTTAAAATTCATTTATATTGAGATTTCGTTTCGTGTCTGTCATTCAAACTTAACAGGTCTTTCAACTTCTTGACAAAACGCATTTGTTTCATTGCATTTATATACATAGTGATACAAACTGATATGCAAGTGGATGTCCATCATTACGGATGACTCCGTATAAAAATTAATAGAAATTGCACATCTAATATACCTTATATGTGCTAGGATGAATTAAAATTTTTATAATAAATTTCTTATATAAAAATTTGACTCAGTTGTTTGATACACTTTTTAACAGACTTGGTTTAAAACTTCCAAAACAGTTTAAATGTTCAATGTAGGCATTTTTAAAATTAGCTTCATCTACAAAAATCGGTGCGTTAAACTCGCAGCGCACAACTTTCCGACTATATATACAGTATGATTTCGTAGAAATCGTCGATGGTAAAAATAATTTTGATCGGAAAGTGGAAATTGCACAGTAATTTAAGCTTAAACGTAATCAATCATATCTCCACTTTCCGATCAAAATTACTTTTACAATCGACGACTATTACGAAATCCTGCTGTATATAGTCGGAATTTTGTGCGCTGCGAATTTAACTCATCGATTTATTTTATACGCAAATTAAATAAATAATAATTAGAAAATAAAGAAAATTACCCAGTATACTGCATGTTTAAAACACCCTGTCTATTACAAATCACGCATAAGCTAATCTAATCTTCATGTGATTCATACGTTATATTTCTTGATTTTGAGTGTTAACATTGTTAGATAGTCGACATGGTAACCACGGGTATATTCAATTCTAATGTTTTGTGATCGTTACTAATCGAAAGTTTACGAATTAATATCTCACAAACTATGCATCCGACGAAAAAAAGTTATAGGGATTGAAATATAGAGGATTTTACCTATATGCAATATTTTGCCACTTATATTCAAATATGTTTTGAAATACTAGTAAAGTGCGCTTCTTTACCTACAGATTTAATATATTTTTACACCAGATTCTCACCAGAGGGAAGTCAACCCACGTACCAAATTTCATCATGCTGCGTTGACCGGTTTGACCGGAATTTTGTTCACAAGAACGCATACAAATTTGACATTTTAGGAATTAATATCTCACAAACTGTGCATCCTACGATAAAAAGTAAGGATAGGAAAAGGATAGATTTGCACTCCCTATATAAGAACGTATTTTATGTTCGCCCGTAAAACGCAAATTTTTTTTGACATTTAAATTATTTGCCCTTGTGCCCTTCGTTGCCCACCGATTTTGTTCATTTATTCGCCAGGATATCTATATGGACGGATATCTATCAACGTACAAAATTTCATCCCGTTTCGTTGCTTGGTGTGCCCGGAATCTTGCTCATAGCAGACACACAGCAGACAGACACACACACACACACACACAGACACACACACACACACAGACACACACACACACACACACACACTTACCCCAGACAAAAAAGTCGATTTTCGACCTGGGGTCAACGGCTTTCCACGAATCATGGAAAAATAAGACTTTTTTTTTTCCGATTACATTACTTTCCTATACCTATACCTTATAGATACATGGTCGGAAAGTAAAAATACGGTGCGGGACACTGCACAACTTTCCGATACTCAGTGTAACTATATGACGAAATTAGTTGCAGAAACAAAAAATACGGTTAGGAATTAATATCTCCCTAACTGTGCTTCCTACGAAAAAATGTTATAGGAACTAAAATGTAGAGAATTGCCAGTGCTACAAGAATATATTTTATTTTTACCTATATGCAATATTTTGCCACTTATACGCAAATGTATGTTTTGATATCTTAGTAAAGTGCCCTTCTTTACCGACCGACACGTACCAAATTTCATTCCTATGCATTGCGCGGTTTGACAGGAATTTTGTTCAAAATTTGACACTTTAGGAATTAATATCTCACAAACTATGCATCGTACGAGAAAAACTTATAGGTGTTAAAATGGAAGGATTTGAACTCCCTATAAGGACATATTTTTGGTTTGGCTGTAATTCTCAAATTTTGTGCAAATTTTTGTTTTGACATTTACGTTATGGGCCATAGTGCCCTTCTTTACCGACCGATTTTGCTGAATTTCGAACCAGGTCTGCTCGCAACGGGGCTGAACCCGTGTGCCAAGTTTCATTCCGATCCGTTGCTTGGTTCAGCCGGAATTTTGTCCAGAGCGGACACACAATTGCACAGACACACAATCACACACACGGACACCAGACGAAAAACCACTTTTTCGGACTCAGGGAAGCGAGATTCGTGGAGATCTGTTGAAATCCCGACATCGAGTTTTCGAGGTGAATCCGATTCTTTCCTATACATACCTTCGGTAGTATCGGAAAGTAAAAATACGGTGCGGGACACCGCAAAACTTTCCGATACCATAAGCTACACTATGTATAGGTGTAATGTGTTAATACGTCATCATAGCACAATAGATTCTTGCAGTTTATTGTTTTGAGTTTGTTGCAATCTTCAAACTTTAAGAATTAATATCTCACAAACCAAGAATTTTACATGCTACCTTAATATATTTTTTGCTTTTGCCTTGATGCAATAATTAGCCTGTTATGTGCAAATTTATATTTTGACATTCAAGTAAAGTGCCCTTCTTTATCAAACGATTTTGTCCAATTTCGAACAGGTCGTCCCATTGTGGCACTGAACCCGCATACCTAGCTTAATCTGGATAACTTGCTAGGTTCGGCTGGAATTTTGTTCACAGCACAGATTTGACATTTTAGGAATTAATTTCTCACGAACTATGCATCCTACGACAAAATCTTATAAATATTGAAATGTAGAGAATTCAGATCTCTACTAGAATTT
>JARJEB010008876.1:0-88554 GCA_030264535.1 Liometoxenus newtonarum
TGGAGCCTTGGATGTACAGAGGTGTTCCAATTGTAGGGCATAAGTGTTCCGGATCAGCTGTTCCATTAGATCATCATTAAGTCATCCTGGGGACATGGAACATCTCCATTGGATGAATAAATTCATTGATTAGTTTTAGTTCTAGAAGTAAAATTCCAAGTGCATCAAATATTAAACAAATACCAATCAATAATGGTAATCAAGCGCTACCAACAAACAGCTCAACTGAAAGTCGAAAAGATAATGAACCTGACGTCAAGTCTTTAATTAATAACAGTATCTGTGATAAAAGCGGTGACACGACGAATCAAACAAATCAAACCGGGGGAAGTACCGACGCTACCTACGCGAGTCAATTGTCTTTGGAAAATCCTGCCGGGTTCAGTCGAGATGCTTTCGGCAGACAGAGCATGTCGGAGAAACGGCATGCAACGCTAGATGCCAAGAACACTGATACTTATCAACGAACGAAAAAGATGCGAGAGGAAAGACTTGCTAAAGGCAAAGAAGGTAAGTGCCCCAAAATCATAGCGTTTTCAAGGTGCATGGTTCATTGCTCATTGTTGTGCTAATATACGAAATCATTATTTGGCAGCTAATTTAGTACGTGTTGGATCGGTGGAGTCGGTTATCAGTGTGAATCGAACGTCTGACCATCCCGAATGTAAGATATATTGTGCTTGATACTAAAATGCATTCATTAATGTCCTCACTTCAATCAGAAATTATATCAAAAACTTGATTATTTATCTAATAATTTGTTTACGTTTAGACGCTGATAAGTTGGGACAACTTGGACCGTCGTTAGGAATGAAGAAGTCTTCAAGTTTAGAGTCTTTACAAACAATGGTTCAAGAGGTATTTTCAATAAAACTTAATATTTCGATTTCTTTAATAAACGTTTTCGTTACATCTTTTTATAGATACAAATGCAAGAAGAAGGTGACCCAGCTTATAGTTATAGAGGACCTGGCGGCGCTCTGAAGGTGATCCGCGGTAAAGGCTGCGAACAGAGTTTCCGTGCGGCTGTTGACAAAGATTACCCAATGGATCCAAATCATCGAAGTGAAGTAAGTGCCAAAAAGCATTGGTTGTTGGATCCACCTGTAGACTACGAACGAGAAATCGATGGCTTTACGAATGTCCGCGGCGGGCCACGACAATCTTCACTTAATGCAGCTTTAGATGCCAAACATAAAGGTGCCAAGAAAAAGGCTAGCATTCTCAAAGGCATCGGATCCATGTTCAGATTCGGAAAACATCGAAAGATTGACTTTCCAATTGAAGGACACCATTATCAACAATCGAATGAATTTGACGAAGCGCCAACAATAAAAGAAGAAGAAACCAGTAACACCGAGCCAGAGACAAAGGACCAACAAGGGCAATTGCAAATACAACATCAGCAGCTTCCACAACATTTACATCTACAGCAAATTCAACGGGAACCTATTTATCAACGACATGGATATGTTCATCACCATGCTGAACAAGTTCAGGTAATTATTATTTTTGGAATTGACTTTTGCTAAATTTGCTTGCTCATATTGGTTTTTGTGCATACAGGTGATACCTGAAAATGCTCCGTTGCAACAACAACAACCACCTGTGCGATATCGTCCTACTCCCGACTCACTTGGACATGGACAAGGACAACCGAAAAGTCACGGCAACCATACTCATGGCAGTAATTTGTTGAAAGCTCACGAACAACGTATGGCTGCCAGACACAGTTATTATCCACCGTCTGACGCAGATCCACATTACGAACAGATCGCACGACAGGTTAGCAATTTGAGTATTATTATTCAACATACAAGACTTTAACTTTTCAAAACTAGCTAATATATTCTTATACAAATAAATAATTTACATCTAAAAATAACAATAATTAAAAGACGATATCTGTATTTATTTATCTATTCTAATAACAAATATATTTTACTAACTTTAACTTAATTGAAATTAAATAAATGTTTTATATTTATTTCTTTATTTGATAATACCTTTTTCCTCCAGCAGCATAGACCTGAACAATCTCATGCAAATGGTTACGGAGCTGATTATGGAAGACCTGGAAGTCGTTCCGGTGTTTCTGTTTCGGAATCATCAAATTCTGCAGTGCCCTTCACTCATTACGTGAATTATAATGAACTGCAAACACATCTCAGGTAAGTTTTGTTACCTAATTAATACGCAAAACAAAAAGTTAACAATATTCTTGGTGAAATTGGGAATTTTGGGAAAATTGTAATATTAACCGATTTCTCTGAATGTTCTCTGTTACTTTTATGTGCACTCTTTATCTTAAAATTAATTCATTAAAATAACGAATTAATTTTATATGTTTGTGTGTTATATTAATCATTGTTCTGTAAGCAATGTGATTAACAAAAAACAAATTTTGTTTATGTCTCCTCCTCAACGCACAGTCGGTCCGAACACCTGTCTGATTCTCAAATAGTACAAATGCGCCTGCAGGTGCAACAGCAGAGGTTAAAGGTGGAGGAGGAAAGGTACGCACTCCTACATTCTTTCTATTTTTTTATGTAGTTGCACCACTTTCTTCTTTGATTACGTACCAAATTATGCATGTAACCGACCGAAAAAGAACTTGAATAAACTCAAATCATTCTAAAACTGCTTAATTACAAAAGATTTGTTATTTAGGAACTACTACGCCTGCGCGTTAGACTCAATGACGTGAACCTAAAGTGCACTGCAACAAATCTGATGTATTTTGTTTTTTTTTTGCTTTGAACAAACTCAAATCATTCTAAAACTGCTTAATTACAAAAGATTTGTTATTTAGGAACTACTACGCCTGCGCGTTAGACTCAATGACGTAAACCTAAAGAGCACTGCAACAAATCTGATGTATTTTGTTTTTGTTTTGCTTTGAACAAACTCAAATCATTCTAAAACTGCTTAATTACAAAAGATTTGTTATTTAGGAACTACTACGCCTGCGCGTTAGACACAATGACGTAAACCTAAAGCGCACTGCAACAAATCTGATGTATTTTGTTTGTTTTTTTTTGTTGCTTATTTGTACCCTGGATTATCCTGTGCTTTTTGTATTGACTGTAATTTGTTGCCTGCATGTGAAGGTAATTCTTGGTCTCTTTGATTTTTCAATCGTAGCCGTAAACAGCATCAATATCATTCACAACGGCAACCAAGACAGGAGATGCAATTACGACCTGTCTCTAATTTCTACGAATACGAAAGCGTGCAATCCATTCTGAATACTCGTGGTAGAGGACAATCAAATGTTGGTAATCAGCAACAACATCAACATCATTATAAACAACAACCATCGCAACGACATCCCCAGCAATATAATCGACGTGGACCGTTCGTGACTCAAGTCACGATCGGCGAACAAAAGGAGCCCAAACAGAATGGTACGAAAGTGTGACTATGATTACGCAGCTTTATACAACATTCCATCAATCATACATTCCCATGTCACAAAATGTATAAAAATTTTTAAGTATTACAAGTATTATTTTAAAATCATTTTTATCATTCCATTATCTATTTTTATAATTGCATATAAGTACATCGTCCAGTTTTACAACGTTTATCTTATAAATAATTTAAAATTCATTCATAAGCGAATTTATTTAAAACAAATCGAAGAATGAAGAATTGAACAAAGTTCATTTATTAATTATTTTGTTCATTGATTTAGTAATTTTAAATAATTATCATTATATTATAATATGTCTTCTTTTTTTGTACATAAATTTGATAAGATACTTAAAATTTTATTATGTATATATTATAAAATACATATCACATTTATACCTAATTCTTTATTCTTTTATTTTTGACGAAAAGAAAAAAAAACGCAAAATGTGTGTTAAATCTTCGGACTACATTCACAAACAAAGAGTGATGCTAGAGTGAATGTAACATCACGTGATGTCTCGCACTTGTTCGGGTAGAGGCGGATTGACTCGCTGGTATCTCCATTTCACTCTTTGTTGCTATGTTCTCACTTTACTGCCAACGAATTATACTGAGACATTTACGAAAACTGATTCAATTAAATGTTCGGAGAGTGATCGGATACTTTAGGTGCGTTCGTTTAGTGATCGAGACACTGTGACTGAAGTTCGAATACCTTACTTGATCAGTGATCGGATCACAACCTGATCAGAGCCGTATCATCCATTAGTCCGAGGCACTGTGCCTAGGGCCTACGAAAATTTAGAGGCCCTAGAAGACTGATGACATGAAAATTTGAGATTTGAGACCTTTTTTTTTTGGTCACCGCGTTTTTCGGATATAGCATTTTTTTAAGACTTGAGCTTTTTTTTTTGGTCACCAACAATAAAAATTTCAATATTTCCGTTAAGTGCCTAGGGCCTAAGATAGGCATAATCCGGCCCTGAACCTAATCACTTCAAAAGTGAGCCACCTCACTTACGGTCTTACAGATCACTTGAGTTTTTTGGTTATGTTTAATTATTTCGAAATAAAAACTGAAATTAAGAGAAAACTGAATGACGATCTGGATAACAGATAGCGATGTATTCATGTTGCAGCCCAAAAAATATTATTCTTCTTTGAAAATTGAGAAAAAGATGAAGATAGATTTTCACTAGAACATTGACGAATAAAATCGAACTAGAATCATGCAGATCACCTCAAATTCGTTCTACAACCTTAATGATCTGTAATGAACGAGTAGTGAGTGATGTGTCACGTGACTCGAAGTGATCCGATCAGTTTTCATAAACGCCTATAGAGAGAGTGAGTGAGTCGCCAGGGCAATCACATCATCATTCCACGTTTGTGAACGTAGTCCAGGACTGTGTTTTTCATAGGCTCGTTCCAACAAAGCACCAAACTGTTGGACGCATGAGCAGTTTTAAAAGAGCTGTACTTTTTTAAAACTGCTCATGCGTCGTACAGTTCGGAACTATTTTGGTGTATTGTTGGAACAAGCCTCTTATCACGAAAACCCCCACGTTGATTACACTTGTCAATTAATAATACATTTTGTCAATTATCGGTATATTCGGTGCTGATGCAATATACGTTTCGACCTTTTCCATTTCATTGATTCTCCTCATGGGATTAAGATTGCTGCCACTAAAACCAGGCCGGATGTAACTATTACTATTGTTTCCATAAATCGAATTGAGACGCCGAGTATAATACTTAATCTTCTCATAATGCGGATACGTCGGCGTTAAATATCCAGATTCTGCTGGAAAACCAGACGGCTCAGTGTACTCAGGTCGTTCAAAATTATCCAATTCTGTTTGTGGACATCCCGAAGCGCGTTTGACAATGATAACATTCTTGTTGCCTTTAATCAGTCTAGGATTGCATCTGATAATGATATACATCACAAGGGAAGTTAGAATGATACATAACAAAAGTGATCCTCCAACGATGCATAGCAAAAGTGTTTTGCTTTCATTGCGAATCCACGCTCTTTTCTCCCAGTCTGATGGAATTTTGAGACCGAAACAAGACGTAGGGGGAACTGTCGTTTTACCTTGGACTAGCAAACAAAATGTGTAAGTGTGATTGCGTTGAAGATCATAGAGAAAAAGTGATTTCTTAATATTTGTTAGACATATTGGTGACTTGGAATTGAAAATTTCAAAATATATTAAATTCACGATATCGATTAATTCACCAGAGAATTCGATTTCAATTTCTGGAGCGTTGTCTAAATTGTATATAGCCATTTTGATTAATTCTTGTTCGCTTTTTGTAATGTTTATTTCCATTGTTTTCAAGTATTCCCGATTGGCGTCTTCTCCCGCTTCGTAATGTTGATATTGACTTGCATCATAACATGGCACTGTCGTAAATTGTTCACCAGGTTGAGGTTCACCTTCACCGGGTGGCTCAGTCTCAGTTCCATCATCACCACTACCACTTTCTTCTCCACATTCAAACGCTTCACTTTCAAAAGTTCTTTCCATATCGTTATCACAATACGGTGGTTTTGTCTTGTTAATCTTTGAATTTTCCAACATATAATAATCTTTCAACCACTTCAAATTACAATCACATTTCCATTCATTCCCACCCAAAAAAATATATGAATAATCACTGATTTCGGTGTTATTATCAATATAAGAAAAAATTCCATCTTCTAACGTAGTCAATTGATTGTTGCTCAAATCGAGTAGTTGAATTTTCGGGCCCCAAAAAGCTTTTCTTGATATTTTTTTTATACTACCATCCGACATGTAAACACTTCTTAAATTGGTTGTTTGCTTAAAAATCCAATCGGGAATTTCGATCCATTTGTTGCTGGATAAATGTATTTTTTCTAAATAAGTTTTACTTCCAAGTTTTCCGGTAATGTTACTAACAACTTCGGCGTCACTGAGGCCATTTTCAATTTGCAAAGTTTGTACCGGTAAGCTTTCGAATAATCCTGCTTCCACTTTGATATCACTGCCTTGATAGTGAAAACTCGTCAAATCCTTGAGATTTCTTAATGAGTCCTTCGTTAAGTATTCAATTTTGCAGTTTTCAAAGTTTAAAATTTCCAATTTGTTGATATCTAGTGCATTTGATTCTATTTCTGTGAAATCTGCTTCGTAGAAATAAATTTGTTTTATTGGCATTGTAACATCTCGTAACCAATTATCCTGAAGAATTTTCTTTGGAAATTGACCATTGTCGATTCGTAAATTTGCAATTTTATTTCCACACTTAGGCTAATTATAATAAATATTTTTATTCTTTTTTCTTTCTTTTGCATTAAAATAAATATAAGTTGGCAACTTACTTGGTTATCCATAATTTCAATAATCTCCTCTCCCCAGGTCTCCCTGTATTTACCGGAACATTTAATTTGGCAGTTACTTTCAGATTCACAAGCATGTATTTTCATTACGATAGATATAAATAAATACAACCAAAAAATTATAAATATATTTTTACGTAATTGCATATTTATTCTTGTCATCGCCATTTTTACTTGGTTCATTCGCGTTTGGTGGAAGTATTCAATTGAAACAAAACGGTAAAGTTGATTTATTATATTCGCGTAATATAATTTGGATTATCCGACGATCCAGCCATATGGCAATCGCAATTCTTGATTATCCCAATATTAATTCTTTCCAATTATTCAGAATCATGTTGATGTTATCAAAAAAATGGGCAATCATCTGTGTGATCGTGTGATTAATTTTTATTGGAAGATTTTTTTTTATTGCATTTTTTTCTATTTACTGTAATATTAATAGTAGATTATATCATTAAGCGTATAAGTGACACTTTGTGTGGCGAGTAGGAAGGGTGGACCGACGAGCGCAGCAAGTCGGACAGTTCCTACCCATACAAAGTCACTTATACCTACGCTGAATGATATATACTATTTTATCTCCTAACGCCATTTAATTTAATCAAAATTGTAATAATAAATGAGCAAATAACAACAGAAATTGTTGAATCTCTTCTGAATTGTTGAATAAGAATAAACAATTCGTGAATGTCGACACTATGGCATTTGACGTTTGTTACCATTCCGCCAGTTGGGTTGCATAGAACTGCTCCACTGCGTACTGCACGTCGATTGGTTCGAATCAATCGCTTTATGCGCCTAGGAGTATAAATTATTCACTTATACGACTAAGAGGTATTATTATGAAGTATCGAAGCGCTATAAAGCTACACTTATACACCATGCAAAAGAGAATGTAATGTGTCACTTATACCACGTTCGGGGATAAATAAATATTAATTAATAAATGCTCTAATATATCAATAAATTTGCTAGACTTTGAAGTTAAAAAAAAAGTTGAAAGTAACGTGAATTTGCGTCAAATTTTTAATTAATGTTTGATGTCACTGCTGCCGTACTATAATAATAATGAGATTGGTTGATTAATAACTCACTCATTGGCAAAGCCGTCAACATATAACAACCATTGTGTAGATAGATTTTAGAATGTACCTTAAACCTTATACTGCCCCTTTGTTAGATTAATTAATAAGTAAATGAATTAAATTAATAACAAAGCTGAAATATTGCTAGAAATATCGCGAGAACAATAATTATTTAGTTATTATTGCAATAAAATATATGGAATAGAAATAAATAAATAAATATAAAATTGAATAAGGGGGAATTTCCAAAGTTACTGAAATTTGCGATTCCAGCTTAAGTTAATAGAAATAATTACGAATTTTAAAATATGTAAGAATTTAGTTTGTTGCATAAGTATGTTTGTTGGCTTTGAGAAGGTTGCACTTGTACTAGACTGGTGTTGGTTAAGAAAAATGTCAAGGTTCCCTACTTAAAAAGTTAAATGATTGACTTAACTTTTCTTATACTTACAGTATACTTATTACTTTGTTTAAAATTAAACTCTCTTATTAAATGCAAACTTAAAGATAATAGGAAAATAGGAAATAATCATAAAATACAGATATTTGTGATTGTGATAAATTTGTCATCACTAAATAATTACGAATAAGGTGCATAGAAAATAAAATTAAAAATGAGCTTGAAATTTGGGATGAATTAGGAATAATTGGAAATAATTAGTGATGAAGAAATGGGAAATTATGCTACAATAATAAAAAAATTCATAATCATTAAACATACGGAAATTTATGTATCTAACTATGTATTATATTAATGTATAAATAAATTAATAACTAACAAATAATATTTGATGACATACATGCAGGAAAGGGTATCACTCGTATATCTAAACTGATGGCAGAAAACAAATAAAACAAAATGGAAATATATAATTTTTAATAAAGTTTTAAATATTGTAATAGTATCAATAAATATTTCGATTGCAATACAAATACAAATCTCTATAGAACCATAAGAAAAAGGCAAAAATTTAATCACTTTATTAATTCATAGAATATTTATATTGATGAAAATGCACATGCTTATAAAAATGATTGCTGGAGAAGGCGTTTTAATAAATAAAAATAAGAGTTATTTTAAACGTGATATGGTATTTTCTGATTGTAACAAATTTGAATATTGAATTTTAATGAAACGGTTAAAAGTAGTGTAAGAGCCAAAATATATAAATATAAAACAAAATAAGATGCTTTCATATTTTGATTTATATTTAAAGATTTTAAAGTTAAAGTATGACAAATCGATGAAGAATGAATAAATGGGTCCTTATATTACAATAAGAAAAGAACAAAATAATATTAATGTGTATCATGAACATTATTTTGAATAAATAATATCTAAACCTATTTCCTTTTTTTCTCAAATAAAATTATTATCACACATGTGAAGAGTTAGCTCGCGTATCCAATCGGAACACGCGTCGCTCCAATCATCAACTCCGAACGCCTTATCGCTCTCCATACCTTTATCAACGATATCCTTAACGTCAACGATGTCCTGTTGATGCCTTAGTGACAACGGAATACCGAAAATACCACGCAGAAAGCCGTAACGTGCGAAACGCAGCCATTCATTCTTGAATTCCGAATACGGATAAATGTCAAACAAGTCTACGCCCAGCGCATACGAACTGTCGTGTAGGCTTTTATAGTATATCTTCAAATACTTGTCCAGTTTGCAGTATTCGGTCTTCCAGGCACTCACGTAAAAGAAGTATGCTATGTCGATAACAGGGGATGTGTTATAAATGTATTGGAAGTCTAATAAGTACATTGAAGTTGGTTCGGTTTCCTTATCCTGGAAAAATTTATTTCAAACTTTCACAGTTTATTGCCCAATGAATTTTTGAAAATAAAC
Source organism: Liometoxenus newtonarum (assembly GCA_030264535.1). Taxonomy (NCBI): domain Eukaryota; kingdom Metazoa; phylum Arthropoda; class Insecta; order Coleoptera; family Staphylinidae; genus Liometoxenus; species Liometoxenus newtonarum. Next base: position 9,737 of record JARJEB010008876.1, read on the forward strand.
TTACGTGATATTGAAATAGCATGTTGTTACTCCAACAGTCCATGTGTGCAAACACACCATTTTTCCCATCGTATTCGAAGATATTTTCGAAAACACTTTCTAAATTCTCCTGTAAATGCTTCAACTTTCTGCAAACTTCCGTATTCAAATTGAACATTTCGACTGTTTGTACAAGCGACGGCCGATACCAATTGTAAAAGCAATCATTTAACAGACAATTGCGTCCTCCATGAATATCCTTCAATCCTTGCACCATTTTCTTATAACCATTTACATTCCGATGTTTCAAACCAAAAGACAGAGCATGAAACTTGCCATATTCCTTCAGAATGAAACCGATATGTGGTTCATCCATGGCTAGTTGTTTATCTCGCATGGAGTAACCCATGGAACGGACATCTTCAAGAACAAGAACTTCTTCAAATGGTGTTTTTATCGCGGCAATGAATTTCGGTACCGATTGGAAATTAGCTTGTAAAGCGTTCAGTTCCGGTAAAATTGTTTCGTAAAAGTAAATTTCGGAAAGGTACAATTGCCGAATGGACATCAACGAACGAAATTGCTCCTGGTTTGGTGCACATTTAATTATGAGGTTTTTTTCACGTTGATTGGAAGTTTCAATAATCGTGATTTTGTAGACGTAACTCACGTACCCATCACTTTTTTCACAACCTGGAGTAATTGTAAGTATAGAGCTCTCTAATCGATTGGAATGCAAAAAGTTTTGGAGGATTTTACGCGTTTGATCGATAGTTAACTGCATAATAACACTTGCTTGAATTTTATTGGCTAGGAAATATAACATTCATTACTGCAAGGAAAAAATTATCTAAGGAGAACGACCATTCAAATAACTGTTTTGAATTGATGTGATGTTTAATCAATCCCAGTCTTTCATAATATATAATTCTTAGGTCAATAAAGTTCAAAGTTTCAAAGCAATTAAAAATAGAATAACAAATACATAAAATTTTATCTTATCTTATTCAAACCAAGTTGAAATATTTAATACTGCATTTTAATAATCAACGATAAAGTTTATTTATTTATTTCTACTAAAAGAAATTTTCATTGTGCATATGTAAAATTAATTGTGCAATACGTTCATTGGTTTTTTCACTCCACTTCTCCACAAAAAAGCTGTCCCCAATTTTGTGTACCTCCTTATTTTTCAATTCCTGATCGTCCTGAGTATTCATCGAGATGCCCATGGCGGATTTAATCATCCCGTACAATGCGTAGTCCTTCCAGTCGTCCAGGAACATCTCAAATGAATAGAACCCGTCCAACGAACATCCCAGCAATTTGGCATGTCCCTCCAGGCTGTCATAATACACCCTCAAAGTATCCCTCCAATTTGAGATACTTTCAGCGCTACCATTGGTATACAAACAGCAAGAAATATCCAGGACAGGTGATGCTTTCGCGGCTTGCTGGAAATCAATCAGGACAACGTCCTCTACCACTGTTGATCCTGAATGTTTGAAAAGGAAATTGTTGCACCACGTGTCCATATGCGCAATCACACTAGGATACTTTTCGCTGGGTCGTAGCAGTTTTTCAATTGTCCTTGTGAAATCATCATGTACGTTCATGATTTTTCTAGAAATTTCCGGTTTAATTGATTGGAATAACGTTGCTGCTTTTTGTAAAGCATCCTGAAACCATTCTATGACTTCTCCGCCGAAAATTTCAGCCCCATCGACTCCGTTATCCAACGAATCCCATTGTTCCGGCTCGTCCTTCTGCAGTGCTAGACTAAGAGCATGAAATTTGCCCAACTCCTTCAGGACTAGCGTTAGGTAATCCTCTGCAAAAGTGAATCTTCGGTCGAGCATGACGTATCCCTTTGGGGTCAGATTCTCGAGGATCACTGCCTCCTTACACTCCTCCTTGCTGGCTTTGTAGAATTTCGGCAGGAAAGTTATCGGTTTTCCGGTATAGTTTTCCTGCAAATCGGCAAAGAGTGGCACGACTTTTTCGTAGAAATGTATTTCGCTTTGATATAGCAGTTTCACAAGCTTGCGATACTCTGGGTCGGTCGGTGCTACTTTAATGATCAAATTCAATGATTTGCAAACTACTTTGGTGTTGGCAAGGTTGCCAGCCTCTGATACAATGAACACTTTTAATATTTCACTCATTAATCCATCGTTAATGACGACATTCGCATTTGTTATAGACACTTTACCATTTTCCATTTTTTCAGAAACAAGAATACTGTGGATTAGTTGATGCACTTGTTCTTCTTCCATGTTAATTTTTTTTTATTAACAATTGCAAGTGTATGAAATAAACACAAATGAGGAGTATCGACCGCTATGAACGTAATTTTGAGTTAGAGTGACTCAGTTCTAGTGAATTATCTAATCGTGCGATATCATGTGATCACGTGTTCTATTGTTAAAATAATTCGTTGCAATATTGTGTAATAAACAAGTGAACAAGTGAATTTGTCGTTTGGTAAATCAACTTCAAATTTTAATTTAATAAATAAGAATTAAACAATCTTTATTATTTCGTTTCGCAGTGTAGGTATGTAATAATACCAAATCAATTTCTTGACAATAAATTATCCTATTCCTTATAAGGCAACAAAGAAACATCAAGGACGCTTTCAAGTGACCGCCCAAAACTTAAATCATTATGATGAAATATATCAACGGAGGACTTCCTTGTCTCGTCGAATTTATTATTTATTTTTAATTTTATAACAAATATTTTCCATTCATTCTTCGTTTCCTTGCCATTTATTCAGTCTCATGATCAATCTCAATGGCGTGCGACTGGCAATGACATGGTTGTTTAACAAGTATCGCTTGGCCATCGAATCGTCAGACGTCCATATCCATGTCAGTGAATATCGAAGCAAATAACAAAAATAAAATGAAAATCCAGAGTGATATCAACTGAACTGTGTAGGTCAAGAAGACAAGACTTCTTAGTGCAGAAGGGTCACATTAACTAACTGGAGCAAACAGAGTCATTAATAATATACTCAGGGCCGGATTATGCCTATCGTAGGCCCTAGGCACTTAACTGAAATTTTTATTGGTGTAGTAAAATGCAATATCCGCGAACGCGGTGACCAAAAAAAAAACTCTCAACTCAATTAATTTTCATCTCATCAGTCTTCGTAGGCCCTAGGCACAGTGCCTAATGGATAATACGGCACTGAATATACTCGTGTATTAGCTGCAACCGAATAAGATTCAACGTCATTCCGCGACTTACCAATTCTTTTCGTCTTTGGACATTCGAACTTGATTTACCTATGAGAGCGTATGGGCCTGTGGTATTTTGAATGTTCTATTTAAAATACAATAAAAAGTTGTGTGGTGCGAATTTAACGCACCGATTTCTTTTATTTGAGTTCACATTGACCTATGTAGATAGTATTACTAAGTATTTCAAATATTTTCACAATACCATTTTTTATTTGATTTTTCAGTTTAAATACTTTCGATAAATGTATTTGCATTTTGTAAATGAAACACTAACATCAATTGTCTTTTATATTTTAATAAATACCTTTGAAAAATTATTTTGCATTTTATATTTTAAATACATTTTGGAAAGTATTTCTGTATTTTTGCACACATCTATGTCACACTTGTGTATCGTGATTGATTTGCATGTATTATGAAAGATTTTAAGTTATAAATAAATATTTGCAATAAGAAACATAATGTTTGCAAAATTATTCAAATTAAAGCAGAAAAAAATACTGATTCAAAGCAATGAAATTGAATTTATTTAAAAACTGGAAAAATATAAACTCATTGGACTTGGTAGCATGATAATCTTGTAATTGTTTGTTTGTTTTGAAATGTTTCTTTTGTTTAACTTTAAATAATATTTTAGTACATTTGTTTGCCTGATAAAAAAACCCGTTGTTAATTGTTTAAGATTTATTTACTTTACACCTATATGTATATACCTAGGTAGATATAAATTCAAGTAGTTTATACTCATTGCGCACTAGAAAAAATAAAATGAAGCTGCTGAATACGTACATCGTCGCAATTTCTTTACTTTTCATGAAAACGATTCATGCCGATGGTAAGTGCTTATCCTCTCCAATTCTTTGTTTTGTCACTGCACATTTTAATGTGTCATTTTTGTAGAGTGCCAAGAAAAGTGTAATGATCCACGAAAAGAATACAAAACTTGTCAGTCGTCAAGTTGCATAAAGACCTGCACCCAACAGTACCCCCCTTGTAATACGGATGATTGTGTAGCTGGATGTTTCTGCAAAGATGACTATTACCTAAATGAGAAGACAAACAAGTGCGTAACTTTGGAAAAGTGTTATAGTGAGTAAAGTATTCGATTACAATTTAGCAACGCGATAAAATTATCATTTTTGCTAATAGAATGTCATCACAATGAAGTTTTCAAGACCTGTGGCACTTGTGACGGTACATGCGACATTCCTTATCCGATCTGCACCATGCATTGCCGAATCGGATGTTTTTGCGAGACTGGACACGTCAGGTACCATGGAATTTGCATACCACTGGCAGCATGTCTATCTGAAACATCTGCCTCTTCTGCTTCATCTTCTTAAATTTGTGCGCGCACAGACACATAAGCCAACATTTAAAATTTCCGCTTTTATTCATTTAATAAATATGAAATGTTTGGTTTTTGTATAATATAAAGAAATTCTTTGTACTTCTCTTACTGTATGTTTAAGTTTACAATAATAAGTTACCGTTACGCATAGCAAACAATGAGGGACTAGATAAATTAGTCACACATTAACCCCTGTTTTATTTCTTCATTTTCTCTTTCGGTACAACTTGGAATCCTCATCGATGGTTTGCACGGCGCATCTGCGTGGAAACCAGCCGCGAATACGAGGCGTAGTTTCATCGTTTACGTCTTTCTGCATTTTTTCGCCAAACAACCAATGTCTAAACACCAAAAAAAAAGAAGTAATTTAAACTTTCAACTTACAAAGCAAGACATGGATATTTACTTGTTCCATCGTGTCACTAATACTTGATCATCCACTTCTAGCTTGATCCTAGGCTCATCCGAGCAAGGAATTGATAAACACACGCGAAAACCTTGACAAACGGGCACCCAAGACCCAGAAGCCGCTCGAGTTATGTGATAAAGTTTCGTACGCTTGCGTTTTTCTGCCTTTTGAAGCAATTGTTCCCTCTGAAAACATTCAAATACTAGTTATTGATCAAACAATTTGCTATTTTTGGACTTTGAGGCCAAACAATCTGAGTAAATACCGTCAATGTGTACTGATCGCAGCCTGGGAGAACTTCCCAGGTGACACCGTCACCAATAGGAGTCCCACTGAGATTTAAGACTTGCCGGACGTTCCTCAACCATCCGACATGATAGGGATAAATAAAAGTCTCGTTGGAATTGATGCGTCGCCGAATGGCTTTGTCCAGGATCCAGTCTTCGATGCCGGTGCGATTACGCACGATGCCTCGTAACTGGCAAAAGAGCAACATTCCCACGGCTATGACAATACCAATAGCTAGACCGAGTGCTGTTACGCATGTGACTAGCCCCGACGCACTAAAATAGATCCTTGGCGTGTCCGGTTGATAATATCGGTACCAATTGTAATATAACGCCCTGTAAAGTGAACAAAACAACACGCCTGTTGCCTGCATACAGCCCACAACAGCAAATCCAAGGAAATAAGTGAAATGCGCTTGGTTTGCCCAGCCAACGCAGTTGTTGATCCACGGACAATGATGGTCCATCTTAATAATGCATCTACCACCTGAAAATTTTAACGAAATAATCGTAAAAATGTAAAAATTTAAGTGTTGCTGGTTGTCTATGTTCAGGCGTTTGAGCACAACAACGAAATTGACTTTTCAACATGCCAAATTAACCACCAGAATTACTATAAATGCTTAAAATCCAATTGTAGATCAACGGTAACTTACATTTCTGGCAATGATGTGACCTAGGAGCTTTGTATCCATTGCAAACACCACAAAACTGTAGGCAATCCTTTCCTTCTGAATCTTTCTGCAAAACAAAACAAATAAAAGTGTTATTAACCAATGAACAGTCGTGCATCATTAGAAGAAATCCTCACTGGGTGCCATTGCAATGGTAAATGGCCAGGCCCATGGAAGACGGCCGAAAGGAAATTGTACAGAGTGAGTCCAGAGAAGGTCATGAAAGACGCGTTTATGCAAAGGCCGTAAATCGTGTGAGGTGGCCACAGTAAGGTGCTGCAGTGGATCGTCATTCCTGTGACTACTTTTATAATACCTACGAACACATTAAATTATCAATGTTTGCCAGATCCAGATATTTTGGTAGTAAGGGGGTTATGTTACCAAGTGCACTGATTGGGCCCCAATGACGCAGCCTGGATAGGAGTCCACCGCACATTTTTACACAATTTTAAAGACTACTGCTTAACTAAAATGTTATATAAATATATAATGTTGCTTGTAATCTTTTGTGCAGATTAATAACATAATTCTGCTGGAACATGCTCATCAAGATGAGCATGAGAATGCAAAACCATTGGCCAAACAGCGTTAAGCCAAACTTTATAGGCAACCAAAATTACAGAAAACATTGAACTGAAGCCTATATCAAGGCCAAAATTACATCCGACCGGAATTGTAATTTCCAGAGGCATGGGGCAAGATTAACTGAAAGAAAACAACTTGATCGAGGTAGTATTTAGTAATAAGTCGAATTATGGCAACAGCAAAGCCTATTTTAACCCTTAAACAAGTAAATATTGACGTTGTGTTCACGTAACCTAGAAAACTTGACTGACGACTAACTAAAACGATAATATTTTAGTTTATGCTGCGACAAGAAGTTTTAAAACTCTACAGGACAATATTTCGTACAATACGCCAAATACCAGATGAAAAGAGCAGATTGGAACTAAAGAATTGGGCGAGACGCGATTTTCGAGCAAATATACATCTCACCGAGGAAATTGCTATTAAAATGATGCTCAGTTATGGTAATCGATGCCTCAGCGAATTGCAAACTAGTCTAAGCCTAGCTAAATAACTAACTTAATAGGGATTTGTTAAGAAAAACGTATTATGCAAATGCAAACGTTATTTGTAATTAAAAACGAACACATTCTTAACTAGTCTAGCCTTAATCTAGGATCTAATTAAGTCACCTTTAGCCAGATTGTGTAAACACAATGAAACAGCAATAACAAAGTGTTACATAAACATATAACAGTAGCTATCAATCTGGTTTTCTCCCTGGGCGAGTTCTTCATGACAATCTCCACCAGGCAATTCGTAATGTGCTGCCCGTCCATGAACAAGCAAGGAACAACGTTAATCAGCGCTAGTCCAGTGGAAATGACGATTACATACTCCAAGAATTTCATCACTACATCCGGACAGAGCAGATTCGTGAATGGATGCTTCGCAATGAACGGGCTGATCGTTAAGGTCTGTATCAAGTCCCCTGGATGCCCGATATAAATAACATTCGGTCCGTCCATCCTGACAATCTTCAGCAGCGTCGTGACATTGTCCAGCATTGGTTTGATGCAATGCAACTTATTGGGACACTCCACATTGCCAATTCCGCTGCAAGTAAACTGCGACGTTTCGACAACGGTTCTTGCGGGGAGGCAGACATGTGGTGGTATCTCCAGCACGCCATCCAGCCTGTCCAAATACTCGAAGCAGAGACTATCCGTCTTAACCTCCTCGCAGCAATCCAAGACACCGTTACTGCTATACTTCAAAGGCACACTTTCGTCCAAGTCATGCACCATATCCGTATGGACGCAGTACCCTCGCTTATCAAGGTAGGCCTTTTGCAGACACGCATAGTAATCGTCATCGCTATTCACATCACAAAGATTGATCTTTGTTATAACGTCTCCGGGCTCAAGACCTCGCGGACCTAGCAATGGGGATGAGCTTTTTATGTTTGTCAGCACAACACCTTGATTCACCCTGAAGGCTATCGCATAGAAATACGGTAAGGTGCAAAATAATAGATAAGCTATTAGACTTAGAACTAAATTATGCCAAATTCCGGCGCACAGGATACGTAGTGCTCGCCATGGCGGCAACGCATTCAATCGTTCGGAACTTAAATTAACATAAGCTACTGGTAGTATGTACAAGATGTTGATTCCTACGTTTATGATATGCACGTCTTCCTTGACGGACGAGATGGCATGACCTAGTTCGTGGATTATGCTAGATAAGACTAAACTTAAACTATAGTATCCTATCTCGTGGCTGGGAAGGTTAATTCCAGGGATTAATGGTTCAATTACCAAGTTAGGTTTATATGATCCACCGTCTTTTGTCGCCGTGGTGAAGTTCTGACCAACTGCGAAGCATAGCAAGAGGACTGACACTGGTAAGATGAGAAGAGTCAGATACAAGCCCCACGTGAACCAAATATTCCAACGTGCGATGGAGTTGCCCCAGCGAAGGAACAGGCGATTGAAGATTGTTGTTTCCCATCTGACTTGGAGGAATTTAACCGATATGCCCGTGTTTTTGAGTAGACTTATGTAGGGCTTAAGGAAACAACTCTAAATAAAAATAAAAAATATTAGCGTTGTAATCGTGTAATGATGAAATTGATTACCTTGAAGAACAAGTCGAAGAATAACAACACTCCATAGGCAATTGCAATTATCACGAGTGCTGTGGTAACTTCCATTGTTTTTAAGCATCTTTATGAACAGTTTTACGCATTTATTCCAAAATAAATTGAATCCGAAAATTGGATTGACATAACCTCACATTTTAGAAACCGGAACGTGCTTTGACCGTGAACAAAACACAGATCAAAACAAGAACGAATGATTTACCCATTTTCCCATTTACGCTCGGAATTTTATTGATTTTCTTTTATTTAAGACTTATCGATTGATTTTCCTCATAAGATCACTCGTTTGTTAGAACTTAGGACTTTGTTTTTTGCCAATCAGGGAGAATTCTGCTTGTTTCGGTGAACCATCGAATTTTGGACACGATACTTTTATGTTTTACTGTTAAATTTTTTCGTAAACGTATGGGGCCTGCTTTATATCAAAGAAACACCAATTAATCAAATAATAATTAAAATAATTTAAATAATATTGCACAGGATCATTTAGAATTAAATTGGCTATAAACGACCCGAATGTCAATTAATTTGGAGCACTTTTAATTTTTTCTTCCAAGAATCCATCAGCCATTTTTTTGAAAAAAAAAGTGAAAATTGCTCTCTTCCAAAAATTTTTGTACTGTATTAATCAGCATTCTAAAAGGAATGCAACAGCCCAATCAGTTTCCCTGTATCAAGGGCCGTTTTTCACTTATTTGATATTAATTGGGAAAACGAGTGGGCCACCTTAATTTTGGAATACTCGCAAGTGCAAGTGAGAGCAATTAGCTGTCCTTGTCTCTGTCATTGCTAATTTGTAACTTAAACAGCAGTGTCCAAATTTGATGGTTCATCGTGCTTTCTCTATGTATGCAACTGATTATACACCGAATATTATTATTGAGGCTGAAAATGAAAATTCGAAAGGAAAGAAAAAGAAAAACTTATTTTAAAGGAGAACATATTCGCTTTAACTCGAAAATAATAGTATAATTCATTTAATAAGTTTCTTTGCACATCGTACATATGTAAAAGGAGCATCTCTTTATTTTCAAACATTTCTCAGTAAAAAAGGAACTTATTGTTAAATTCTTCAGTCATTTTATTTGAATTTCCATAATAAGACTGACCACGAGAAGAGATGGCACATCATAAAGAATGTATAAAGATCTTGAGGCGTTCGAATGTCGAAAAGTTCGAAATGGTCAAAGCTATAATAAGTGTCGAAATGAACTGATTTTATTCCTGCAGGAGGGTTTCTGCTTACGGAGTTTAGCATGGCGTTCCTCTCATGGGCTCCTTCAATAAGAAGGATCCATTCGACCCAACGTTTTTCGATAAGAAACTTTGATACGATGCCTCATGGTAGCCAATATGCAGCAAGGGCAAGGATATCTGAGTCGTAGTCAATCCATTATATTTCTTCTGCTGAATTTCATGAATGCTTTTATTACAGGACCATGTCACTTTTGATTTGCTACATACCCACGCAATATTCTATTACAAAATTTAATATCATTTTATCCCTTAAATTTAGCACCGTATATTAAAGTTATATTGAAAATATTAATAATTTACTAAACTTAACAAAAATTGACAAGTATGTTTGAGTATTTGGACCAGTTTACAAGTATGAGCCTAAATTTCCGTGCAATTTCCACTTTTCGATTAAAATTACTTTTACGATCGACGAGTTTTACGAAATCGTAGCGGTGCGAATTTAACGCACCGATTTATTATGAACTAATTGTAACAAATTTCGTCGTAAACAAAAAATATGTTTTTTTCTGTTTCATAAAAACATTGGCATCATAATACGGAATACATAAACGTTACGGATCACGACAACGGAAAGTGTCCAGCCACAGGACTCTTCGTCTTCGTCACCACAGAGGACGTCACCACGGGGATTGTGAACCAACCATTTTCTACTCTCACTCACGACGGCAAGTATGTAACTGTTTCTTTATTGGTGGATTGATGAAAAACTCCTTTTTGTTTTCCACTACAGATGGCACGGCACTTACTGGTGGGGAGTTAATTCGCACAATGAGTGGTAGTTTCAAGAAAAACTTGATGGTCGAACCTGCAGGTGCTGTTTACAAAATGCTGGCGACGATTATTGAGGTAGCCGATGTTTATTTGCTTCCGAACGGCTCGACGTTTAAATGGGACTGTGGTGGACAGCATTGGATCCTGAGGAATTTTTCAAGGGATATTGTAATCTTCGAGGTGGCGGTTAGCAAGGATAAGATTGAAAGTGTCACGTACGAAGTGCTTCTAATTGATGGCGGCAACAAAATTGAGAGTTGTTGCAATTCAGGTGGGATTATTGCTTACAGAAATTATGATGTCTGAAATTGTTAAGTTGTTGAAGGACATTCCGGAAAATTTATTTTTAACTCAATGAAATCAATTTTAAAAGATAACATTCACATTTTAGTTTATCCTTTGTAAACAAATTCATGTTTATGTGTGAAGACATAAAATTAAGCTCCCGACTACTATTATCCTTGATATTAAGGCTTCTTAACTCGTTTGCGCGTTTTGATCGTTTTTTCCACTACTACCTACCTGCATACCTATTCTTCTAATATAGACAATGCATAAATTTATATATTACGCTTTTCATCTGCGTTTAATATTGGTAGAGCACATCATTCATTATCCTTCTCATTTCCCTTCCATTGTTCGTAGAATTTTATCGTAAATTTCCATTTTGCTATGCATTTGTGTTTAAATTAAGTCTACTTCGACATAATAAACCTGCTACTGTTACAGCCACAATAAGCTTCATTTTAATAGATATGTCCTGCAGGTAATAAAAGATCTACGATGTCAAATAGTTGCATTTAAAAACTAATTATTATGAAAGTTGTAAAGTTTATCGTACGTTAGACATAAAACAACGTTCCTAATCTAATAAAGCGAGAAAATAAAAGTTTTCATTACACCTTGGGTACTTATTAAAATGTAAAATTGGAGTTGAATATGAAACAAAAAATAAAATAAAATTCACGTTACGATCATCTCCTTTTGTTTTTGTTTGCAACTATATAAAGCGTCAATGCTTAGTTTACTCGCTCGAAAGAAATAATATTCTTGGCACGTTGAAACGCTAAAGTGAAACTCTAAAATTTTATTTTAGTTTTACATCATAACTATACCCCAATACCTATACAAATACGAAGGACGAACCTCCCTCCTTCTCCTTTAATATTTTTATTTCATACTTACTTATATCTGATAGTTGAAATACTTGGGTGTAGTTAAAGTTTGAGTGAGTTTTTCGTAATTGGTTATTTCCCCATTGCAAGTTTCAAAGCCGAGATGCTACTGCATATAACACACGGTCGGAGCTGTAGGGGTTGTTTCAACAAGTAAATGCGAAACGTGTGTATTGATGAACATTCGACCCGTTGGTTTTGTTCGATTTGCTTTTGCCTCCGTTTGCGTTTTGTTTAGCATAGGTGTATGTAGTTTGCAACTCGGAAACGAACCACCGAGTTTCCCAGTTAATGCCGGAATTTAAATTTCTATCACTCGTCCTTCGACTCGTTCCACCGTCGCGCTGGTCCATCGATAAAGTAAATACTTACACGTTGAACAAACTTGAACACAATCGTGTAGTCCTTTAGTTCGCTATAGCTTCGAATTTGATTTATTGGAATAAAGCCCGGGTATCTATTGATAGTTTCAAGTTCCAACTTGGATTACACCCAATATACATTTTAATTCCTTTATGTAAATTTAACCAACTAGGGCTTTTGCATATGCGCATGATGGCTAAACGAAAACAAACAAAAACGTGATAGCTTATTAATTATTTAAAGTTTTGTTTTCTGAGCCATCGCTACCAGCAATGAATGCCATCAGTCGATCGAGGCAAGGAGAACGAACGCTGCTACGTTCACACGCTGGATATAGCTGTATTTTAGGTAGCGAGAATTTTCCAAATTTAAAATGTAAATGTAAATGCAAACGCGAATGTTTGGAATAAGAATAAGAAGGGGCGAAAGAAGGCAGCGGAGGCGGCAGGGGCTGAAGCAGGGTAACTAGCGAGAGATGAAGAAGCGCGACGAGGGCCCATGAATTATTTATTACGGCGCGAAAGAAGACGCGGACGAAACCAGCGCCGAACAAATAGTACGCGTAATACGATAAGGGGGACGGACGTTCCCTTTGTACAAACTATTTTGACGAAATTACGCGGTTAATGAACCTTTGGGAATTTTCTTATTTACCAACATTTTCCAACAATGACATGTACACACTCGCATACTGCATCGAAGGATTAAGAAAAAAACTAAAAGGAAAACTATCGGGACTTTGACGAAAATCATTTAATTGTGGCAACAATCTTGTGATCTTGAAATTTTTCATTATACATTACTTTTTTAACGATTTGTTTATAATTGAAATATGTTCTTTCCTCGTTTAGATACTATATTAATCCTTACGTCGAACTGAACGATTTCTTGGGGAAAAATATAGGTAGAAGCATTTTTACGATAACTAAAGTTCCATAATCATATATCAACAAACTTCAACCATAAAGCAACGTGTCTGCAATTTAGTTATGGTCCTTCTTCATCCATCTATTATATTATAAATTTATTGATAGGTATATGAAGAGAAAAAGTACGGAAAGTGAGATAAAGGCGAAAAACTCGGATTTCACTTAATAAATTTCGCTATGAAATGAATTTTAATTATTCCGTTTCTGGTTTGAATATTTAAATTTATCAAAATATTCATTGAATGTTGCTTGATTTTTGATTGCGCTCGTCTTTTCTGCATTTCTCATCGCTAGAATATCTCATTCTGGTTTGCCATTCCCGATTCCCATCCCTCATCATCATCAGCATCATCATCATCACCATCGCGAGAATTACGTTTTGGAATCTAAAGTGGAAACCGGGGAACGGATCTATGCGGGTGTATTTAGCGTAACGTCGTCGTCGCATGAATATTCATTACAAATAGAATTTGTTATTTAAGTTATAATCCTGATATCATATATTAAAACATGAATTAAAACTTTCTAATGTACCTACACCCTTATATTATATAAGCTTGTAAGTTGTGTTATGCACTAACTTGGCAATATACTACCTACCCCTATCGGCCTATCCCTACGTAAAACAAAAATTAAATTGAAAATTAAATTAATTTATGGTGAACTTATAAACTTTTTCCGTTTTTTTTTCTTCTTTTTGCTTCAATTAACATTGAAAGTTTGTTTATAATACATATTTTAATTTACATGACTTTCTGTACCTGAAAATTTACCAGGACAAGTAAGAATGAATGCCATTGCAAATAAAAATGGGTGGGGATGGCTTGTTTGGGTTGTGATTTTATAGGAGCGGAACATACAATGACTGTAAATTTGAAGAGTTACCTTTAGATGAACGTAAGATAATAATTGAGGCTTTGATGTGGTAGCATAAATTTGATCTGAAAACGATATAAAGACATTAAGCCCTTAATCAGTCAATTTGTTTGATCACAAAATTTAGTATTTTTATGCGATAATAATCTTATTTTTTGCACAGAGAAAACAACCTCGTCTATTCGTAAATTTTTGTAAGGAATCAATGAATATTGGGTTTAACTCCCGCTTATTCGCACTTATTTTAGTATATTTTTTTTCTCTAAATTAAAGCACTTTTAACTTCAAAATTCAAATCCGTTATATTAAACTAACTTTTTAAATGTGCCGATACTTATGGGGAAAATAAAAATAACATTGAATTTCCTCTCACCTTATCGAAATAGTTCTATTAAGATTTAATCAGCAATATTTTGCGAATCAACTCCCTGAATAAATATTAATTTTAAGAGTTAATTTTTCAGTTGACTGACTCGATTTCAAGTAGTTTGTCAACTTCTCGATTCCTCGATATTCAAATTTGGTCATGAAAATATGACTTTTCTTTCATTTCGATTTTTGGTTAAAAAATTAAACCAAGAACATTTTGTTAAATTCAACTTTCAATTTAAATTCGTTTGTACTGTTATTTGTAACTATTTATAGCAATTTGTTCTACTAAAACTGCAAGTATGTGCAAAACTTTTTTCAATAAAAGTATAAGAAGGACAATAACCAATGAAAATATTTTCACATTCAAAATGCAGTTTACAAATGATATTGGAACTTTTCAAAATACTTTCAAGCGAAACTTGCCGCAACAACTGAAGAATCGCTGTAAATTTCGAATTTTCCATTTGTCCTTTCTGTATCCTTCTTTTATGCGCATTTACAAGTTGTTATGCATGTATTGCAACAAGCATCACTTGATTGTAGAGCAAGAAGCATGAATTTATTATCCAATACGAGCGAGAGCGCTTTTATCATTTTATCAAACGAACACAACCGCCTTTTTAGAGGTTGTCGTTGTTGTTGTCCTTTTAGTTTTCCATGTCCTTTTAGAGAACTTGTACCATGACTATGGCAGACTCTATGTCTTTGACTTCTGCTGCCTTTTCTCGTCCTTTATTTAGTTTTCAACGTTCATGTCGATAACAACTAAGTTAAATTTCCTTTTGTGTCATTTTTTGTTTGCCCATCATTCACATCATATTTCGAGACACAATGTTCAATTCCTTTTGAATGTTATTTCTCGTCATTTCTTCGAATCGAAAAAATATTTTTGTCTTTCCGCCACGTACGCTATTTAGTATTGGAATTGACACAATCTTATGAATTGTATAGTTCTCAACTATGATGCTCATAGAAATCTGTCTGGTTCACCATTTTTATTTATTTTTTACATTTCCACTAAGTTTCAATGAGCAAAATTGTACCATCTGGCCAGAGAAAAATTTAAAAACGTTTTGCCATCCTAAACTTTAAGAATTTTCCTAAGAAACATCGAAATTCGAAAACTTTTTGTTTCTTTACCTGTGTTCATTTGTTTTTAATTGCTAGGTTTTTCT
This sequence comes from Liometoxenus newtonarum, assembly GCA_030264535.1. Lineage (NCBI taxonomy): Eukaryota > Metazoa > Arthropoda > Insecta > Coleoptera > Staphylinidae > Liometoxenus > Liometoxenus newtonarum. The sequence continues at coordinate 25,280 of JARJEB010008876.1, forward strand.
GTTGGAAAAACTTGAAATATGCATTCGTACGTAAGAAAAATTTATTGCAAAGAATATGGAAAGAGTGAAAAATGCATAAAGCACGTACAGCGTATACATAACTCGGGGGCGGCTGGAAGAACGTGATGCGTGACAACTTCGACTTCCTTAGCTTTCCATTCGTTTCCTACTCACTGAATTTTCCGATACGAGAAAGGCAGCTGTTCAGTCGCGTTCTGCTACATACATTTCTACCCACTATCCCCCTTTATGGACCTTAAAGAATGGAAAAACAAGAACAAGACAAAAATAATAACAAAACCAAAGTTATGAAGTCGAATAACATACATCTAGGACTGCCAGGACGAGAGGACAAATAAGAGACTATAATAGTTCAGGATGAAATATAAGACGTATTAGGAGGGGTAAGCATGGTTATGTCATGATGATGTTGTGATGTAACACATTTCGCTTCGCCTCGTCCTGTTTCGTCCTTAGTCCTCGAGACACCAATTTCTGAAATAATCCACACGTGTAACATTATCATTACTCTTTCAAGAGGACAGAATTCATCAGAAATACATTAAGTTAGCGCCTGCTGACTCTGGATGCAGGGTTTTCACAGGAAGACAAGGCGCTGCAGTTTCGTCCTTGCGGGGATTCTCCGTCTCTCTCGGGCGTGTTGCGAAACTCGAAGCTACGCAACTTTGAAGGATGCCCTAGAAAGTAGTATATAGGCAGGCTGGGCAATTCTCCTTAAAGAGATGTATTATCTGCGGAGGTGGTTCAAGGAGCAAGAAGCCTGGTGTGTTTGTATTCCCTATGTAGTTATAGTCCTAGCTTGTTTGTTTTCTGCCAAGATACGTTTCACTTCTCTAGTCTATTCTACAGTACAATAAAGAATGAAAAGTTGTATAAGAGTCGACAAAAGTATAGCGTCTAAGAAAAACAGGAAAATTCATAAGGAAATTGATATTGAACCAAAAAAAGGATAATAGCATCTTGTTTTTGCCGAGGATGTTTTTTAATCCAAACTTAGCAATCTAAGAAAACGAAAAACTTAAGAATTATGGTTGTTTATCGGGGTGATTCTTGATTCCATTTGCACGCTTTATGATTAACAGCCATTAAGTTGAAATTTTCATGAAAAATATGGTTAAATCCTCAAGTCTAAATATATTATGAGTTTTAATAAACGAAACCATTGAATAACCAATTAAATCCAATGATTGAACAATTTTCATTAATATTGAAAAATTCGTTCAAATATAAAATTGAAATTTCCATATGAAAAATAATTATCAACCAAATCTATTTTTCCTAAAAATCCTCAGTATAATTTTTCGTGGCACATTAAATTTAAATTACCTGATGTTGGTGGTTATTTGAGTTGGGAAACTAAAAAACACCAACAAGGAGATACCCCGCGGCCAGCACACTCCTTAATCAATTAGGTATTTAGGTTTTGGACTAATTAGTTCGAAAATTCATTAAGTAACCCCATTTGTATGCATCTCGCCAAGTAGCAATAATTATGCATGTGACCACTATAAATCCAAAGTGGCGGCAACTCATCCATATAAACTATTAAATTCTGACCAGTATTAGTCAAATAGTGAAGTGAAAAATTAATTTCGCGTGTACCTTGTACTTGTTTTACCGAATCTAGTTTATTATTGATCGGAATACTTGTCCAGTTTTTTGAAACTTAAGGAAATTTAGATATAAAAAATAGCCCGCTATTCTTGATTACTTTTAATCCGTTTTGCGCAATTTTGTATTTTGTGCAACGGATGCAGGTGTCATTAGGTGATTTAATCACCTTGCTATGTTACACTGTAATCTCTAAGGGTAGCTAATAAGTGATTATATGAGGCATCCCTTCAACTTGTAGGTATATTGCATACCTAATGACGTAATATCGTAGATGCTTTGCAATAAAGAAGAATTAACGTCGTTTATTTTGTAATAATCTATAATTAATACATCAACGAAGGTAGTACAAGTAAAGGGAGAGAATTTTATGAATTCTTCAACTAATAGTCAAACATTGCAAATTTTTAGTCAAGTAGTAAAATTATTTTATGTTTGTAATTACATTTTTTTTATTCAAAACTCCTTAACATTTTTCAGAACAGAGAGTTATCCCCAATTAATGCTTGCAACTCCAGTCAAACATGTTTAATGGTAATTGAGAGGCAACGACCGGTTTCGATCAACGAAGATCATCAACAGGTAAAAAGGAAGCGTCTTTAAAAAACCTACAAAATAATAAATAGTAAATCTTTACAATAAACATTTTAAATAACGAATGCAGATCTTGAACACAAAATATTTGTTCGAAACCGGTCGTAGCCTCTGAAGTACCTATAAACATCTTTTACTGGAGTTGCAAGCATTAATTGAGATGGCATTCTATCCTGAAATATATTATTTCCTCCACTTAACTGATCCTTTACTCATCCTTAACATTTGTTCGAAACGGTTTCAGTTATACATGCTGCAAATGACTTGGTTTCGTAGGATTTGCAGCAAAAAAAGTCCATGCTGTAGCTAAAAAACAACTTACCCTTGTCGTTGCATTCTTTCATCCATATTACAATTTACATCAAAGATAATAAAAAAGGGAAAAGACATATTAATAAATGTTTAATGACATGTTCGTTTCATTTTATTGAGAACACATAATAGTGGTTGATAAAATCATCAAATTTATTCAATCATTCACCATCGCTCCTCATGATTATCTTTTAACTTATACATCTTACAAAGTTGTAACATAATAACAATAATATAATGGTGAAAGTGTTAGTTTTATACGCGATGGACTGCATGAGTGAAAATATAACTAAAAAATAACATTTTGATCCATTTTCCTTTTTGACATCATATAATATAATACACCGAAGTTTTCCTATAGTGTGTGACAGTTGCCGTTACAGTTCGACGTTGTTCGTATGAAAAAAATTGCATTTAGAAACTTTTTCATTTCGTTGTAAGTATTTGCATTAACTATTTCCACTAAGTTTGATTAGTTCGTATATCATATTTCTTTTTGTCTTATAAAATTTATTAATTAAAAAAACAAATATTATGGATTATGACCAAAGACTATTAAAATTTTTGATATTAAAGCATTTATTAAGAAATTATTTTCCATATTAATGTTTGTCGTTTATTTTGTTAATGAGAATTCCAGAAATTGATTCTCTAAAATGATTAGATTTATGAAAAATCGAATTTTACGTATTTATCTGGCTATAAGACATTCTTAGCAAAAATGTGATACAATCAACAGTTTCATGTCAACAAAATAACTTTTGGGATTTTCTGGATACACCGCTTCTTACCAGTTTTTACGACAAACATTAATAGCGACGAAGCGAATTCGTTTAGTACGATGATGATCATCATTCGCTGAGGATGTATTTCAATCCAATTTTTATTTATAGCACGGAAATAACCTAGATTTACAGAATGATTTATAACTTATTCCTGTTTTTATGCCTCTGCTTTTTGTTTTCTCCAATCCCACTTTTTATTGTTCAAGTTACGGATATATTAACACTTTAACCTTCCTGGTTATCAATCATTCCGTGCGTGAACAACTTTTACGGAAAACAAAAAAAAAACGATACGAGAAACAAAACTGAACTGAAAAAGTTACTTTTTCTATTAAACACATCAAAGCTTCAACGTTCATTAAAAGAATCTTCTTTTCGAATATAAGTAACAAATGTATGTATAAAAAGTACAATCGACCGGATTTCCTCTTTTCCGTTCAGCGCGATGTGCAAGAAAAGTTAATTCTCATCCTTGCTGGGATCAAGGCAGTGCTGAATGACTCGAGATTTTTTTGATTTCGCTACGGAACATGAAGAACTAAAAGTCCCCCCCGCCCTCCGCGGTTTGCATTTTGCAGTAGCTTTTCCCGACTTGTTGACTCGTATTTTACGTTATTCTAATCGAAAATTCCGTTTTCGTACTGCAAACACTTGGGAATATGTCCTGGACTGCTTGCACTCTTGACGTCCGCCTCAACAAGAACGTATGGCAGCAACGTTTTCTGACTACAGCTGGTTGTCGTCGTCGTTGTATCTTCTAGATGCGTCTCCACGTCCGAAGACGTAGTCATGTTGATGTGCTCGAGATGTTTCCGCTTGAAAGTTCCTCCAACGTTATTCGTGTTAATGTCGTTCAGCAAAGACCTTTTCATTTCGGCAGTTTTCCCGGCCGTCTCGACAATCTCCTCCATCAGTCGCTTGTGTATGAGTGGATATTGTGCCAATTCAACTTCAACCAGATGACAATTTAATGATTTTGTTGCTGATGCTGTTAAAGAGTTGGTCGCAGTGGTCGATTGTATTGGATGTCGGGCTTCAGGCTGCGCCGATATGTGGGCCAGTCTATAAGCTACACGCTGCTGGACAGCATGCCGGCGCTGTACACTCAGATCCGAAATGAGCCGGCCTTCACCCGAGACGCGCAAAAACTCAAACAGAAACAGAGCAGCAATAGGAGGACGGCGGCGGTGAGCAGGTAAACTGACCATGAGAGTTGGCAAGTTCCTACAACAACAACAACAACAAAATTATTTAATCTGTCGGAATCACAAGGATGCAACTCTAGGGGCCGTGCTGGTTGAATGGTCAGCCATACTAGAGAAAATACACATATTACATTCAAATGCACATGTAGAAACTTCAAATTTCTAAAAGCCAAAGGATATTTTCAGGATTCAGTCAGTCGAGTTGCTTTTCACGAATTTCTACTGCAATGACGAAACAATACAAACAATATGGAAGAATTAAAGTGGTCAATGGAAGTGGTTCCTTTTTGCAGGATATCCTTTCCACAGTACACAATTATGTTTCTACCCTTGCATAGAAAAGATGAATTATTTGTTCAATGTTCATTTGGTTTCCCATTTAAATTTACTATAATGAAGTATACAGAGAGTGTAAAATGTATTGACGTATTGCAAGGTATACAAGACGCAAAAGTCAACCCCTCTCAAGATTTGACAGTTTCGGGGAGGTAGCTTGGTTGTTTCGCTTTAAAAAGCTTTTACGCGGATCAGCATGTTTTAGGACTATATTAATACACTTGGTTGGGTCGGAACCATCTCATCGTTTTTCCTCTCCCATAAACTCACTCAGGATATTTAGTCCAAGTTGTCGTTGTCGCCAGCAACTCTCCCCCGCCTCTAGTCTTTGTTATCAACACTTCCTTAGAACCGTGTCGAGCTATATTGTTAGTATACTCCGACAAATGTTACATTTAAAGCATGCAAATGGAAGAAGACAAGGCAACGCAATTCAAGGCAAAAAGAGTAATCCACCCTTTAAAGGATTAGTTTATCTTCTTCATAAATGAATTACTTCAAAAGTGTCAACTTAATTTTTACTCAAGGATTAAGTTAAATGTAGTCTACGTAAATTTAAAGGATAAAGGGAAAACAAAATAAATTTAGGGATTTTCTTCATATTCCCCGATGGAATGGTATCGTAACTGTAGTAGCATATAACTGAAATACCTCGCAACATACTGACCTAGTCGATAGATATGGCTTGCATTCCCGCAGGACTCTCGCACCTCCCGGTTATCCCATCCCACTGGATACACGGCAGCTCCGGCGATAACAAGTAAAGCTGGAACGAAAAAATTTCTTCAGTGGTTTTTGCGATAAATAAAACGCAATAAATAAATTCATTTAAAGTGCGACACAGCGTCTCTAAGACCGCTTCCCAAGGTTATTTTAACCTTGGTTGCAAATTCAAGAAATTGAAAAATGTTTGGAAAACACTTAATAACAATTAAAATTATTAAATTCCGAGTTTGATTCGATTTGTATATTTAGGGATAACTAATTTGAAGATATGATATAAAAATCTGCAGATCTTCGGGACTTGACGATTATTTCCAAAAAAACTTAATAAATGTTATAATTTTAAAGTGCAACTCCCGAAGACGAATGGAAGAGTTGCGCTGCGTTCAATCAACCATCAGTCTCAGTTCGTTGATGACTGCGTCCTAGATTTAGTCGTGCGTTATGTATTGCACCGCATCAAGCAGTTTCTTTACTTTGAAGACATTAAGCTCACCTTAACAGAATCAAACCCATTGTGTTAATTTAATTTTGTGTTCTTTGCTTCTTGCTTCAGAGCAAATTTCACTTTGTTGCATTAGCATCGTCGTGACAAGATTTTACCCATATTTCTTTATTATAGATTGAAAATGTGCACGTTAAGGTGGCACGGACAATTCCAATCCATTCCGAATCCATTGCAACGAGAACAAATGGTAGATATCTCGAGGGATGCACAATCGATTGAACACTAATCAGATGAACGTTGCGAACAAAAGTATTTCTCTCCACTAGCGCTCTGAGCATTTAGTGCATTATACTTGTTCCATCAACTCCATTGGAAGCAACCACCTCTGCAAGAGTTGAAGTTGCGAGTTTGCATTGATGCGGAAAACCTTTAAATGTCGAGTTATTCGAACGAATTTAAAATGTTTGTAACGTACATTCCGTTTCTAACTACAACAGACACTGTTTTATAGATAAACCGTTATGGGAAGTCAATACATAGAAATGTAACAACAACAAAAATAGAAGAAATTATTTGGCCAAAAGTGTTAAAATGCATTCGTCGAACTGAACTGAAAAGATCAAAGGACAATATACCTATATATAGCAGAACCGGCTCGATTGGATGCACAAACGTTGCTGATAATTCGCAATCATCGAAAAAGTGGAAATTTTCATTTGGTCGGACGTAATCAACGAACCATTTTTCATTTAACAAAGTTGAAAAATCAATAAAATTGAGATTTTTCTTTCGCCCAAATCGCCCAGTATAATACGTAATCATTAATTAAGAAAATCATTTACCATGTGAAACCACCAGAAACTCCTTGGAAAGTAGGGGAGAACAAAAGTTACGCACAAAATTTGATTTATACCACACCAAAGAGTTTTGATGAACTTTTTCATTATTTCTTTCGTCCTGCTGCGCTGTTTTTGCTTTAAAATTTCATAAATACGGAAAGTGCGGGTCAATTTTTGTGTGTAAAAAATAAAACTCGGCGGCATCTGCTCGTCTTAGCCCTTCTGTTCATTTTCCTTTTAAATGCAAAACGCAATTTCACTGATGAGCTCCCTCTTGTCTTCTGCTCGTGTTTTCGTTTAGTATTGTTGGTCCCACGACAGTTGGCCGTCGCTCCAGTCATACTTACAAGTGGTCCTTAGTGTGAAAAGAGTGTACCAGTCAGCAACTTGTTTAACAACGACCAGTGGAAAAGTGAGGAATTTTATTATGGCTAGTTTAATTTCAATTACCATAATAATAGATATTTAAATTCTTCAGTGTCGGTTCTGCCTGAACAAGAAAGGAGAAACGTCCTGGGAACATTTACACCGCGGTAAAATTCTGGTGCTGAATATACACGGAGAACTTGTCGGTGCTGGTATCTGGTTAAGGAGCGATTCATTTGCCTCTTGTTTGTTTTTAATTTTTGGACGTGCCTGGATAATGTGCAAAAAGGGTTGGTTGTTGGTCGGTTCGCTCCGGGGAAAGAACAGGAGTTTGTTTACTGAAAGTAAGAGCAACGCTCCCGCAGGGGTCGAAACAATTATTCCAGTGTAAATTTACCTTGGCTATAATTAATTAGGGAAGATATTAATTTTTATTACAGTTTAGAGTCGGAAAATGGAAAATATCCTTGTTTCTTCTTCATCTTATTGATTTTATAGAGCAAAGCTACTTCCCACAAGGGGGTAATTATAGGGAATCCTGTTCATTCGTCCTCAGTACGACCTTAGATGCGCAAGTAATACTTACGTTAAGTTTCGGATAAATATTTCGACAAATAATGTCATAAACCGTCTTAACACGCAGAATGAAAAAGACGAAAGGGTACAATGTTTCTTGCTTTTTTTTATACACCAATAAACCTTATTTAAGCGAAAGGAATTGCTGAAAATTCAGTACAAGGTCGTTAAAAGAGTGTCAGTGGCGAAATAATGCAAAAGAATTTCTCTATGGACTTGGTTATGCTATAAGGGGGAATTGCGAGCGATATGTGAATGTTTTATAAAGCTTTTTCTTTTATCCACGTGAGGAAGGACTACTCTGCTCGCTAACGGCTTTAAGAGTAAATCTCTCCGGCGGGGATTCGAAACGTGGACCTGCGTGAGGATGTAACGAAGGTAACGACGGTAAAAGCATTCAGGACGTAGTCAATAGCAGTAGGAACGTGCGGAAAACGTGGATGGAACTATGCATTATTTCACATTCATAACTTTGGGTCTCAACTGGCTTTAACTTAGCTTGCTATCCTGTAGGGGCATGTCCTAGGAGAAATGAAAATTTCAAAAAGTCAAAAAGACAATCGTTTTGGTTCAACACTAAATTTTCCTAAATTAAAATAAAACCAGCATGTAGGTTTACGCATGTTTTTGATTAATGTTGTTTTATAACTTGTTCTGTTTGTTGGTGATGTGGTCGGTTTAAAAACGATTTTTTGGTCGAAGGCAAGAGAAAGGACCCTCAGAACTCAATTGAAACTAAACTCTGCACGGTGAGTGGAAAACTTCCCAAAACCAACCGGTGCGGTCTGCTTTTCCAACAAATAATATAAGTTTTCGTGCGTTGAATGTATATTATCCTTTTTGTATTAAGTTTTCAGGAGTTGTTTATCAAAGCACTTTGACATTTATTCGATTGCCAATCGATCCGATTTCAAGAAAGGTGCATCTGTTCAATAAGCACTAATTTGCGTCACAAGGACTTTCACAAACTTAATACACCAGGACGACTTTAACACCAAGTTAAATTGTATGTCGCCCTATGCTGAATGAATAAATTGTCTTTTAGCTTAGCACTACTAGGGGTAGTTATAGTTTTAGTTCGCTTTTAGTTATCTACTTGTACTTGTACGGCATATCGCAAGTTTCACAAGTTCAACCATGTCCTTTCCAATCCTTTCACAGTCACATCCTTCCCGGGAGTTGTTACTTCTTACTTGGTAAACATGATTGGTTGTGAGTGGAAGCGGAATATGCCGGATAAGAATGGTAAATGTGGCGACACACTTGCAAATTTTCTTCCAATTTTCTTCACTTCCTCTCGTCCATAGGGAAACGATAAATCTATTCAAAACTATCAGCAAAAGCAATCTATTGAATGAGAGCTACCGCTATATGAAGGTAAGAAACATTAAAACGCATCACCCAATGAAATAAGCCACTGTTTGAGCTGTAGCTATAGTTAGGACAGGACCAATAAACCAAGGACCTTCCTTAATAGGCAGTGAACCTGCGTTTATTGCCAGGTTTACGCTCTTTCCTTTAACAATCCTTATGTTCGTACCGTTTATTTGCACAGAGGGGTGGTTTTTCATATTTTTTATTGCACCTGCAAACACTACTTAATTTCCTCATTATTCCTGTTTCCATTTCCTTAATATACTCAAAGAAGGAAAAATAAAAAAATTCATTCGACCATACGCAATTAAAGATGTCGCTGAAAAGATGTAGATTTCTGTAATTGTTTAATTATTTCATTTATTTATGAATATATTAAAACTTCCGGAAATCTACATTTCTAAATCATTCTCCCTCGAAAGCTTTTTCACAATGTAGATTTTTGCATTAGAACTAATAATAAAAAAAAGGATTATTTTACTTTCTGTAGAAAAGAAAAGAAAGCCTCGTAAGAATTCGATTATATATTATGTTCTTAGATTGGGGCGTTAGGTTATATTTTCTCGTTTGTTATATTCCTCATAGATGCCAGGCAATTGATCCTCGGGAGGATTCGCAAGTGCGAATTCGAAAGGAAAGTTGTGCGTGATACTTTTCGTACTTTTCGCGGAGTTTTTCGTCTTGATGTGATAGTGCAAAGAGGTATGAAAGCTAGCGTGAATCGAGAGTGGAGGTGGAAAAACAGGACCAACTTTGTCGATATCCTGAACGCATCAACATGATACAACCTGTATCAACGAGGTAGAATTGTATATATGGAAGCTAGTATGAAAGACTTTCTTTCGTAATCGATCTTATAAAATTATTCGATTCGAAAGGCTTTTTGATCTCATCGTAATTTGATACACGTACGCTCGATAACACTTCAGATTTATATTTTGTATTTTCTTTTCCAATCACAACCATATCAAAACACTACAGAAATAAGGGGATCTTCAATAAAATAATCGAATCCGAAATCATAAGCTCTAAAGCTTTGAAATTTACACATCAATCGAATTTATTTTTCTACTTTTTCCTAATCCAACTAGGATAACGTTATTTCAAAAAAAAAATAGATTTCAAAAAGTAAATTTTTATCTTTGCGAAAGTTCACCAAATATGGGAATTGGTAATGAGAAAAGCTCATTTTCAAAGTTTCCGATTTCCTCCCTTTTCCTGGAATGTATTCTCACGGGAGTGGCATGGTTCGAACTAATTGAAAGTGCTTATAGAACCGTACGAAGGGTAGGTGACTGGAAATCATATTTGTCAGTATAGGGTCAAACCGATTTAACGAGGGGATGATCAAATGGTGCCTTGTGGACACGCACATTTCAACATTTCAACAATGGTCAGTTATCCTTTTGTTTCCCGCAAAACGGAAATTTCCACTTTCCCCCTCACGTCCTATAAACTGATTAGCCAAATTCTTTAATGGATATTTAATCCTTGCGAAGCTAAAATTCATATATTTAGTCCTTAATTTTCACTTGGCTATTTTTTGTTTGGCATTAAATACGGATCAAATTAGTTACTTGACAGAAAGTTGTTCGCAATGTGAAGGAAGGCGTAGAAGCGAAAGGACAACAGGATACAACACAACACCAACCTGCCAGAAGTTGTAATGAGCCGGCGATCCGTGCAGTGCCCGTGTGCACGACATATGTGATGCAGCAGGCTGCTGTCGCCGTCACGGCCACCAGCAAACTCAATGCGCTTCCGGTTCCCACCAGGACTGTGCTCGCCTGCCACCATGGACTCGGTATATCCCAAAATCTTTAAATAAAACAAAATTGTTATTTCACAAAAATACCTTGCCAAAATTACAATCTATTAGCAGATGAAAACGAATTTTTTCCTGTGTGTACGGAAGGGGGGTGGGGGGCGCATAAATAAAATCAATTTGTATATTATACATTGAACTGGCAAATTCAGCAATAAATCAACGTCTTTTGTAATGCAGCATTGCTGCTCACAGCTTTAAAGGTTCTCACACGCAGAACACAAAGGAAGCAGGAAGGAAAGCTTTTAATTATCGCAGAGTGTTGCCTGGTACAGAAAACAGGCAGTTTCGTAAAAGCTGTATATTTTTAAATACATTCGTCGATAACTGCCGAAGCAAACCCGTGTAAACGAGGAATATTTTTACTGCTTTAATGAAACATCGATTTAATTCAAAGAAAACACTAACACGATTAAATCAATCAAAAAATACCACCAACAAAAAATAATCACTTAATAGTCGCGCACTTTGATCTCTTTTATTATTTGTTTTGATACGAACGCGATAAGTTGAAGCATATTTTTCCAAAAAGGATGCGGGTGAAACCGTTAAAGCTGCAAATTGAATAAATAATCCTCTAATGTGTTTTTTCATTCTTGGGCGCTGCGGGAAAGTCCATTAGCAACGCGCAAAGTGTTTAAGTTTATACAAAAGCAAACGAAGCCAACATTAACGAATCCTTTGAATTTATTCGTTTTCCGAATCGATTCAGCTGCTCATTCAAAACTTCGTCTTTCTTCACAATATTGCAGAAAACTTACAAGTACGATTAACATTAATGCCACTTAATAATAAGATTGCGAGAATGGGGTTCGTGGATGAGAAGGATATGAGAAGGACATAAGCTTTTGCTAGCTCTAGTTGTAAAAGCCAAAAATTAACCCACAAACACATGCTTTCCCTAGTTGTTTGTGCCTCAAATACGATGGCGAGCAACTAACTACCAGAAACAAAACGACCGAAAGCTGTTTGCGGTTTAAGGCGCTTTGATGTTTCTCATTGCCCGATCGACTTTTATGACAGCAGTTGCTTTATAGTATAAATATGTTTGTTTGCACCCTCTAGCGGAAACTTTATGCTGGTTGGTACAATTCTACAGAGTGTGTCTTGCAGATGCAAAGAGAGGAGCCAAAATTTAAAGCTTCTATTGCCCCATCTTCAGCAGATTTGGCACTCACACTTTTAGGTGTTATCAAAATTTAAACATTCTAGCACAACTCGTTTCAATTCTTGCTGTCCAGAGATTGCATAGCATACGAAAAACTCCTTCTTTAGGACTACACCGAAGAGGCATCCACTGCTCCTACATTCCTTAAATTTGCATACATATACTTGCGTGAGTTATTATTATATGTCTGCAAAATTTGAATCTTCTACTTCAAATCGTTTCCAATTTTAGCTTCCTGCAGTCCAAGGGCATGTTAATCACAAGTGTCAAATGCGGCATTGCTTACAATATTTCATCGGAATTTTTGGTGCATTCATTTTTAAAAGTCCAAATTGCAATGTTATAGCTTTTTTCGTTCATAAGTTTTTGGACTCAAAGCGAAGAATTATGTTTAGTTACATCTAGTATAATCAGCTATGTATTCTTCATGAAGTCTTGTAGGTTTACGTGAGCGACGGTTCATTACCCGAATCACGCCTTGCTGCTCTAATTACAGCACATACTTGAGATTGATACATTCCCTTCCATTTTAGTTGGTTCTGCATTTTAATCTCTCTGATGTGAGTGAGCACAATACAAACCATAGAAACCTCGACACACCACAAAGGAAAACGCGCAGGAATTGTAGATGCTTCTTAGTTTGGTTTCATGATGCCTGTGTCTGGAACGAACTTTAATGTAACTCGAGAGATGAGAGAAATTCCGAAACTACTTAGGACATTTTCGGAGAATAGTTGTGTGTGCGTGTGTGTGTGTGTGTGTGTGTGTGTGTGTGTGTGTGTGTGTGTGTGTGTGTGTATGTCCCCGTGTTATAACAATTATTCAAGAGTTTAGTATTATTGTTCCGATGTATCTTTGTAACTATATAACATTGTTTTGTTGCAATGACATTATATCACAGGAACATTAAATAAATCCAACCATTGCATTGTAGTGAAACTGATTGATTTGATTTGATTCCCATGCATGTGGGGAACATATTTCCATATCGTGTCGTCGATTTTCCTGTGGTTCTCCTATCTCAACAACGGACGACCGCATCTATTCGTATGCAAATTAAAATCGATATTCGCAATTGCGAGGAAATCAAAAATTGACGAAATGTAACTGCGTTTATTCAACTATTCAATATGAACGTGCCACTCTCATTGCATGCATGAAAAGTGAAATAAGTGGACAGACAGACAGTCATAAAGGCATTAATGACATTTATTCACACGCGTACATTGCGACTGGTGACGACTGCTGCCAGGCATCAATAATCGTAAAATTCCTGAATGCTCCGATGAGAACCCTTAAATTGCGATTGCTTCAAAATTGCGTCAGTGAAAATGTTGATGTTGAAAATGCAAATTTGTTGATACGCGAGGGTAAATAATTAAAAAATTCCTTCAAATGTTAAAAACGTCCACGTAATTAAAATTTGTAACTTTGCAATTTCCATTCGATCAATGACACTATTCAGCTCACTGAATCATCTGAAAGTCGTGCACTGCATAATCATATGGAGCTCAATAGATACGATTGGCACACGCATACTTGAAAAATGGTTGGAAAACCGACGAGGCGTAAAGATGAAAGATTGCTGCCACCGTATCAAACCATCATAAGTATTTTGCAATGAGTATGTAGTCGAAGTTCGCACGAAAGTATAGAAGCAAAACTGGAAGATCCGCCGGATTAAAACTTGATGAATGTATCTTCACAACTCGTCTGGACTTATGTCGCTGATAACGTTAGGTTTCATCAAGCATTCGGCGAGTCTTCGTAGACCCTGGTGAATACGGAAGCATCTCAACTGTACCGGAATACTTGAGATTTACTGCTCGACAGTCGTACATTTTGCTTATTATTTGTTTTTTAGTTTCCACAACGGAAATATCTTAAAATCACATGTTCCTACATTTTGCACAAGTTTTGTGGAAACTGAAATTATTCATCGGCACAGTTCGAAAAACTCTCGAAAAACGTCGGAATGTTTAAGAGACTTGTACATGTTGTTGCATGTACCCTGTGGGTATTGGAATGGTCGCCAAGAACAAGTTGAACACTTAATCTAATGTAAAATAAACTTTAAACACGCGACAGTACTAAATCTATTCAGGTATATGAGATGAATGTCGATGCCAAAGTGGGCGCATTCGGCAGGAGTCTGCGATATGCAGGAGCGTGTGAGTTATGAATGCGGTTAACTCGGCCGCGATCTGTGCATTACTTCGTCCGTCTACTTTACGTTCTTGGCAATAAATTACCCAACTGCCGAATATTTCATTCGCTTTTTAAACGAAACCCCGCACGCACGCTTCTGTACACCGCACTTCCTTCAACTTGCGAACTTCTCAACAGGAGTAAAACAACCTGCTAAAGTTTCCGAAAAATTTGAAGCAGACACGAGAGCCTCAACATATTTAACAAGCAGTTTACAGGCATAGTTTTCAATGTTTACTAGATGAAAGATAAAACTAGTGAGGTGTTTGTATTTTATTATTCCGGGGAGCAATCTTTCCAAGAAATAATAAATTGAAAATGTTGCATTTCATTGTGTTGCTTTCATTGTAAACATTATCTTTTATATTCTATTTTAAATTGGAGGTACGGTCCCAATATATTTCGTAAGCAATAATAATAATAAATCTGCGAAACTTTATTACTTCGCATTTTACATTCTTCATAACTAAATCCCAGTTTTACAACTCACAACAGAATAAATGTGTTTCCAAGTTCGTTGGTATGTTTGCTATGTACGTACATTCGTTGAAATCCTTCGTAAATTTTCTTATTAAAGTGAATCGCGTATTAAATTTCTCGGGCGTAATTGCGCGTTCCCCAGTTTTGCTTCAGTGGAAATCCGAAGGATTTGCAGGACTTTGTTCTAACACAGTATCTATACATTTATAATGTACAGCTTTGAATGTCATTTATTCAATTAATCGAAAATGATAATTATTAAAATGGCCACTGCATTCGGAAGGACAATCAAAATAACAAACAAAATGCAATTAGTCCCTGTAATGGAAGTAGTTATGCTGACTTTTCAATTTGCATTTATTTAGATAAATAATTTTACCCTCAAATGTTGCTATAAATTATTAATTTCTCCTGTCCTCTTTCAGGATGTTATCATCAAATTTGTATATAAAGTAATTCATCACCATACAATCGCTGGTGTTTTGGAGTGCGGAGCTGGAGAAGAAATTTATTATCCCATTCTAGGTCCTGGCCCAGGACATGCCGCCTTTTAAGAGAATTCAGCGGGATTCTCGGCAGGAGGCTAACGAGAAATTGGACGCTGGATATTATTTGAAAAGGCATCAGCATTCAAAACGTTTCGCTATAAATTTATTCGTTGACCGACCCGACCCAGCACGAACAACACCAACCCTTAGCCTCTTGAATGAATATTTAAGGAGAGGGTCACTTTTAAGCTTCACGCTTTTAGCCCATTCCATAACTGTTGGTGTTCCTGCCATCCCTCCTGATGAAGGTGATGGAAAACGAAATTATTTAAATGAATTTCTAAACTGGGATCTCCTTCCCCATCGTGAGACAATGCATTTGCATCTTAATCGCTATAAAACCCTATGCAAAGTGGAGTAGTCTGAAGATGGAGTGGTTTATTAATAAACTAGTCTTCCAATTAAAACACAACAAGAATTGATAATTGAACCTGATAAGCGATATAGATCTCACTTGATTATTGAAAACAATGAAAGTTTTAATATTAAACTCAACTATATAGTAGAAATGAAGAGCAAACTATTTTAGCGCTGAATTAATAATCAAGTCACTTTTGAGTGGCTACTGGGAATTATTTGAATACAAAATAAATCCCGATTTTATGCAATCGCACGAGGTATTGAAATTGATGTAGGTAATATAGATGTAGGTACAGTAATCCGCACAACTTTTCGATCAGTACAGTTCTCTAATTGTGGAACTAATTTTGTTGTGAAAGTGGTTGTTTTAATATTGTAATTCTCGATATTGAAGAATAAATATTTAAATAACTACCGATGTTAATGCAAATCAAAATTCAATACTGCAGGGGAAGAGTCTCTTTTTCGGACCATTTATAATAGGTATATCGGATTAGGTATCACCAGAAAGTAAAAATATTGAGCAATTATTTTCCTGACAAGATTTTTCTTTTTTTCGTTGGTTGCTTTTATTGTTACAGGAATTATAAGCTTAAAAAGAAGTTATTTGCAGAAAGAATTAGAAGTTTATTGTTCTGAATTTTGATGAAAATATACCTAAGCAAGGCATCAAGATGGTTGACTGTCTCCAAAGGGATATTAAAAATATTTTAAATATAGAAAAAGGAACGAGTCTTAAATTATGGCCACAAATTTCCAGGCGCAAATTATAAATGGGGCGGAGAAAAAGGTTTTTGCGAAAATATGGAGACTACTCAAAGCCATTCGGAGAGATATTTTAACAATTTTTCTAACTCATTTGCTGGGGTTTTTATTTGTGCCGTCGAATTTAAAGGTTTGAGGCTAGCGGAGACTGAGAGGCAATTATAAACAGACATCGTAAATACACAGGAAACAAAATTGGTTCTGTGGGGTGGTTGCAATCGCATTGCAATGAAGAGCTTTACGGTTCATTTGCATCATTGGACACAGCCTTCACAGATCTAGATTTAGACCTTCGTTTGTATTCAATTTAAACATCAACAATCGATTCAATGAACTCTAACCAAATAAAATGCGAGTCAAATGGATTATTTATGGGTCAATCCGAAAATAGCAATAAGAAATTCCCCAGCACGTCTTCCCTAAAAAAAAAGGTAATCGTACGTGTATCAATCAAAAATTTACAAAATGAGGGTAACTGAGGGTTAAAGCTGAATTTTGATTGAATCCACCTTTAGATTAATCATGAAATGTAACCCACTGGCTCGAGGAAAAATTTGTAGTTTTTTTTTCTGTACACGGGAGTCTGTTGGGAACAATCATTCATATTCACCCTGCTAGGTATTTATTTTGCCTTTAAAATAGAGAAAAATCCGACGAAGCATGGATATCGGAAGAAAGCTTGAGCAGCCAGTATTGTTTGATTGAAAGCTTTATCGTTTGCAGCGCGCACGATCGCAGCGCCCACTCGTTTTTACTTCGCACTTTGCGTTCCATTCGTTCGCGTCGGAAAAACCTCCCGCATCATCGTAAACTACATCGTTAATTCATCAAAAATGGATATGTAGCGCAACGCGCTGGGTTTTCGAAGTGGGAAAGCAATTTTGAAAAACCACTTTTCCTACCCCACCAACACTAAGAATAACCGACAAATATGAAGAGAGTGTTTCGATTATCCTCCAAAGACCGCAAAGACTGCCAAATATTTATTAATCTGGAAACGTCCTGTAGAAACTTGTTAGGCGTCGTATCGTTTACAATAGGCGAAGCTATTTAACTCGGCTGTCAGTTGCAAAAAAAAAGTTATGAAAATGCCGGCGAAAACGTGAAAAAACAGCCACGATGCCTCAGACACAGACTGCACCAACTTATTAATCGAAACACAGAAAAGGGCGATCTATGCTCTCGTTCCGTATTACCCTCTTAATGTATTGTAATGTAAAACAGCTCGTATGTATTCATAAGGTTTAATTAACTTGTTTATTTTGAATCGCTCGCGACAATTCCTTTACTCTACGTGTCTGCTTGGCACCAGCTTTATGATTCGGTTGCAATATGTCAGCTTCATCCATAGAGCAAGCAAGCGCTGGTAATGTATGGCTTCCAGAACTACAGAGAGGTGAATAGGATTTCTCCTTCGAAGGGGTGCAATAAACTAGCATAGGATGCGTGCATTTACAGAATCTTCGATATTGGAGGTTGGAGTTGGTTAGAAGATCGGGTCAGATTAGACACATTCCTATGCGAGATAGGAGCTTATCTCTTCCGGACCCCTGGAAGTTACGGGTGACTTATTAAGCATAACTAACAAGGATTATACAAATCGAATTCGTGCAACCTTAAAGAAGCCTTCATTTGATAATATTCAATATAAACGCGTTGATACAATATGTAAGGATATTTGGGATGATATAATAATAGATTTCCAGCCAGTTTGCCAGCCATGTCAGAGTCAAATGCACAGAGCTGTAGTTCTAGTGTATCACTCTGGAGAAAATTGGCGCGATAGTGCACTACTAGTTCCTGTTACATTACAACATTGTTTGCGTCTGGAATGTTAGTGCAAGTCGTCTGTGCGCATCATCCCCGAGCTGTAGGTTCACTCCGATGGGTAGGTCCACTCCCTTCCTGGTAATTATCATGTGATTGAGTATGTCCATTTGGCAGGCCGTTGCGATGCTGATTTATTACGTTATCCATCATGTGTATGACAAGCCAAGTGCTCGAATAGTCAACGATGTGCAATGGGCTAACACAATACATTTCGAAAACATGGGCGATTGATAATTAGTGCAGTCGAAGTGAAAATGTATGTCATATCAACAATTCAACATGGATCAACTTTTAACGCAGAAGAAAAATAGCCTGCAGTTGGTTAGCAAAAAGCAAAAAATTATATTATACTTCTCGAGATCTCTTCGTTTAAAATTTTAATGTGAGTGAGTGAAGTAACATCATTAGATGTGTCTATAGGTAGTGCAAACCGATTTTAGAGAACGCATAAGTTGTGCTTCGGTATTTATGGATCGCTCTTCATCATAATAGGGTTTCAGGCAAGCGCTTGCCGTGCACCGAACAAAAGTTTCCTTTGATTCATACACGTTAATCAGTCGTTTTAATCAGTCCAGAGTCGACGAGAAGCGCGAGCGCTTTCGTGTTCTGCGGTCGTAATTACGCTTCTAGCTCTGACACGTTACAAACCGACACCGCATCGCATCGTCGGTTATAATCCCGTTAAAATCCGAATTTATTATTTAACGGCCGCTGGACTTAAAAATTTCCAGGCGGCCCTTTGTCCTTTAGGAATTGGTGCATGTGCACATGAGAATATAAGGATAATAACTGCCTCTTTGGAATCCATTTTGCACGAGAGTAATTTATTTCAAGTGCACAGTGTGCTCTTTCATTTGCGTAGTCGAAATAAATCTGCAGATTTGAATCTAATTAAAGTTTGTTATTTTTTTCGTGGTGAATGCGGAAATTTATCGACTCAAATGTAGCAATATATCATGTTATATATGGGTTAAATGTATTTTAAAATTGGTTCTGGGTGGACAAAGTATGCCAAATAGTTTATTATGTTATTTTTTTTTGTGGAACTTTTAACAATAAAACTTTAATAAGATTAACGTAGGATACGGCATTAGCATATCCACTGGTGGATCATTTGTTTATTCGTTTCATTCTCTATGTTTCCAAGCTGGTTGGCATCCGGCCAAAATAGAGACAAACCATCATCACGTCTCAACTGGAAAACACTAAGGACTAAACTAAAATGATGCGGTTCCTACATGTGCACGTCTCGTCTGAGTCTACGAGAGAAGGGTTCGTGCAGCACGCGCTCATTCAACGACGTTTGCGTTTTCTCGGACTTTGCCATGTGGAATGTGCATTGGAATCTTCTATCTCTTCCGTATGGAACGATGAGACATCCCCAACAGAACGCGCAACGTCCTGACTTGTAATAAAATTCTTTTGCTAGAAATTCCTCAGCATCAACTCTAACGATGGAACCTGACGACCGAAACGACTTGATGAAATAATCATCACGTTGTTGAACAATACTTCACCCCGTACATTATATTTCAATACATTTCATGTTCTTGCAGGAGGATTATGTTTTGTTGGTGCAGAAGAGCAGAAAATGCATGGCTCTCGGTAAACTAATCTAAACAAATTTGTTTTCATTCCCTGGTGGACTCGGCAAAAGCATGAGATGAGCAAAACTAGGTATAAATCAAGCGAATTAACTTGAAACACATTCCTCAACCGCGAACAACTCCCAGTGAGAGTTTTGTTACCGCATGTTTGTATTTGTTCTAGCAGATATTGTGCTAATGCCGTTTGTGAAAATTTTATTCATTTTATAACGTTTTGTTTGTTCATAACGATTCACTGAAATGCGTCGCATTTGTTTCAAGCATGATGGTTGGTGTTTCGTTACAATTTCCTGTGATTCTATGAATGTTTATGAGCTTACGTATTTACTAACTAAACAAACAATCATTGCATAATGTAGTCTAGACATTATACAGAGTGTTTATACGTCTACCTGTCCATCTGTATCACCTGGTACGACTTCCAAGAAAGTGGAAAGTACGAGGAAATTTACAGTCGCGTACTCATATGAGTTTCGAATAAAGTCGTGTAACAAATGTCGTTAGAATAGAACACATATGGAGGATATAAATTTCGAGGGAACGAGAACATTAAGTCCACAATTTGTTGATACTACTAGTATTACTACTAGTCGAGAGGATCATAAAACTGACGCAACGGAAATACGCGGAAAACCGAACATATAAATTCGTTTCCGTATCGTAATAATTTTTCATTATTGTCATTCGAAAATATGTGCGTGTACAATTGATTTACTGATAGACAACAAAAAATTCCACTATATCATTTATTTCCAAGTTATTTCTTAGTCACTGGTCGATATACTGCATTACATTGTTGAGAAAATCAGTGGATAAGAAAGGACCAAGGTGCATCAATGGAAACAGTCGTCTGTTTACATGTCCATGTTGATTGTTTAGTCACATCATGTCGAAGTCGATGGGTAAATATTCACATAAGGTGTGGTTCATGCCGTTACGCTATCGATTCATTATCCTGAATACGAGTACATAGTAGTAAACAGGAGACAGCCAGCGGGTTATCCAACAATCAACATTGACATATTGGCCTTCAACCATTCTCTCTGCGATACAATTACATTCGTTTGACTAATTAACTCAATTTTTTGTGAGGTGTGCCATCATGATTCGTGTGAATGGCAGTATTTTTTAAATATATTTGTAATTTTCTGCTTTCATTTTAAATGAAGTGGAACTCGTGTTGACCCAAATCGGAAACCGTCCAATGTATTTGCCAAAAACCTTATAGCTCTCTGGATTGTGTGGTTTTCCTTTGGATTGCATCGTGTTTCCCTCTAATGTTTTCGTAAACGCTCTGTGCACAAAGCTGAAGCATGCCTTGTGACATTATAGCAAGATCCCAGCGGTTGGTCCTGCTCCTTGGCCAAGTACTTTATAATAGGTGGAAGCGGCGGTTTTCTACCACAATCCAAGGTTTAAGTATTCATACGCGGATTTGCGATTACAGTGCAGAGATAGTTTTAATAATCTAACTTAACACGACGATTCCAAACCCGGCTTTAAGAACATGTAGGCTGGAATTAAATTTTGTGAGCAACCGAGCAGAGATAAACTCCATTATCCGCAAAGTCATAAGAAACCTTCGCATGTGATTCGCGTGTTTCAATTAAAATTACATACTGGTTCAGTTCAAGGCATGGAAATTTTACCGAAATTAGTGAAATTGTCAAAACCAGCATGAGTCTTAATTATTTTACTTCATCAAGTAAATTTAATTTGCATTAACGAAACAGTGAAATCAGTAGGAGACTAGGACGCTTTTGAATGAACGCTAATTGAATATGTGGTTGGCTAATCTCCATCTTGGGATCATCCACATGTATGGTTAACACGCTTCCTGCTTGATACCTGAATATGTGATTTTCTTAGATGTTGTTGACTTCCCGTCACGTTCTAGGATTAGAAGCGACAAATCTGGAACTTTCCGAATCTATTCGTCGTCCTGTCGTTTCGTTTAATATTTAGATTGTTGCAACTGCTTGTGCTGGATTTCCGCTAGTCTGTAACTTGAGTTGCAAGCTCAAAAAATTGCAAGATTAAAGATAAATAGCTTTCCCCGGAAATATCAACTGGCAAAACTATAAATTAACGACATCCGCAATACACTCTCTTTCGCCAGCAGCAACGAGCGAGTGTATAAAACGTTACTTACTCGGCGAAATAATTTATCGCTTCCCGAACGCCGCTGTGAACATGTACTTTCTTTAGCAATTCTTTCTTTTTTATCTATAAGTTTGTCCGTACCTATTTACTTCTAGATCTAGTACATTTATGTTGCTGAAGTGCTGTATGTTTAGGCACCTCTCAATCACGTCAGCATGGGATTTTATTTATTTTCTTCTATAAATTTCGCCGTTAAAGCGAAGATGTTTTCAACAATGACAAGACGAAACAGGGATATGGGTTGCTAGAGCTAGAGGTGCTCTCGTAAATTGTAAAGAACTAAAAGGCTTGGACCGATCCACCTTTTACGATTCCATCACTTTGGACAGCTTTTGTCCTCACTCCTTTTTATGAAGTGCATTGATACGAATCAAAAGGTGTTCAGATGGTGAACGTTCACATGAAACAACAAAATGCTGGAGCAAAAATGCGCCACAGGTGTGCGAACTCAGAGGGTGAACATGCAAAAAAACTTTGACTGATTCCTGGAAAATGAATAAAAGTGAAACTTAAGAGAAAAATAATGCTCACATCAATTTTAAACTTGTTACAAAGTTTTTTTCATTAAATGAGAATCTCGACAATTTATTTGGAGGCAGTAAACAATAAGTTAGGGTAGTAATTCGATAAAACGAACAGCACATAAACGAAAATTAGGTACGAGAGGTTGGATTGATGCTACTAATAGAGAAAAATGGTCCATGTCTTGCTAATATTTTCAGAAAAAAATGTTCTATGTCTTCCCACATTTTCAACAAATTTTACTCGGAACTTTCTAGAAATTTTCCTCAACACAATTACAAGATTTTTTCCAATAAGTCCGCAAAACCAGAAAATTTTGCACGTACAAATAACGAACGTGAAACTATTAAATTTCCCTCTATCTTGGAGTGTCGTAGCACATTGGACTTCTGTTAATATCTAACCGACTCTTAAAACGAAATGAAATGAGTTTCTCTGCTGAAGTAGCAAAGGACTCGGTTGGAGTTACTTCCATCTAGTCGAGTGCCTCCCCAGACTCCCTCCTGGCGTTCCTATTCGTTGCACTCTCAAGTCTACTCTACTTCTATGTTTATGTATATGATAATATTACAATGCCGCGTCGTGCGCAAGTAAAAAAAGTCTTCTCACCTCGAGTACCTTCCGCATTCCTCGACTATCTCTACAACTCCCTGGGGACTGACTTTAGGATAGTTGCAGCGTCTGAATGAGCTGAAGTATGCGTCGACTTTTCCGAGTAAACGACCCTGAAAACACACAAAATACACATGATATTATACAGAGAAAATTTATACTAATAAAATGTTTTTATACATTTTATTTCACAAAGGAAAAAAAATAAGAATTATTCGAGAAATTGAACAACAAACGTTTAATAAATATTGCAGTTTTTCAATATTCGCTATGCGGACATATACAAAAGCCTCAATATCTAATAATTGTGCGCGATTTTCGTTCGTGCAGAGAACAAAGGAAATAAAAAGAGCTGAACGAACGAATATAATAAGTATATAGGAATAACATTCGCCATTTTTCCCTACATGTTTCCCAGTTTTAGCGATTAGTTCTAGATGGAGAAGAGAAGCTTTCATAAAGATCTTTTTTTACTTCCCTCAGTTTTTTTTCTGTATTGCATTCGTATACACACCAGAATATTATAGTTCAAACCTGAACTGCCTCTACGTTCTTTTTCTACTTCATCTCTGCACCTATAAATACAGACAGGGTGTTTAAAAGTTCAAAATATCCTCAAAAGAAAATTGGTTGAACCATAGCATTTTCTCAGGAGTATTGCAAATTGTAAATTTTAATTTAATTTTTATATTCATTTTATGCACGTGATTATTAAATGAGCTGTCCTACTGTTTTCACGGCTCAAGCGTATTATCGTCACCAGACAATCTTTAAAGTGCAAAAAATGGAAAGAAAAAGTTTGCAGGTCACTCACTAGAGTGTAAAAAGCGTAAGGGAAAATCTTTAGAACTTGAAAACTCTTAAAGGGATACATCGAAGAAAGTTCAAGTGGGGGGAAATTTTTTAATCAGATCAAATGAAGAGGATAAGCTCCTCGTTCAAGCGCCATCGAATTCTTTCGTGCAAGCACATACACTCGCATTTATACATGATGGCTGGCACAGAGAGCACTTGATGTGCTACCCCGTCTGGAAACTTTTAATCACAATCAAGTAGAGCGAAAAAGCAAAATTCCTGCCTCTTTTCGTCCTTTCGTAATCTTTTGTGAAAGGTCTTCATATGTGAGACGAAACGATGCCATACACGGGACGATCGTTTAACCTTTAAATTCTTTTATAAGAATGTTGCTTGCTGCTTTTCATAGTGTAATTTTGTAATTTTGCAAGGGGCACGAGTTTGAAATGAGCTTTTATATATAAAGATAAGGGCAAAGAAAACCGCAAATGGGAAGTTAAATTAGAGAGGAAAGCGTAAAAAATCAATGTGTGCTGAAAAAGTACCGAAGTAAAACTTCATTATGCAAATTGTATTGTGGATACTTTGACGATAAATATATACACGGTGGTACGGTGTAACATGGATGGGTTTATTTGGAAAAGTAACTTTGTTGATTCGAGACGCTCAGTAGAAGTAGAAGCGCGACAAAGAACCAATTCGAATAAATTGTGTTTCATTTGGAGTTTTTTTTTTCTGCTGCTTGGTAACGGAAAATGAAAAGTAATATTAGGAAAATCGAGGAAATTGTTATTGCGTCAGTAAAAGCGTAAAAGCAATTTCAGTGTTTTTGGCATATTGAAGTTTAGCCGACTATAGTCAACCTTTACTTCACTCTTTCGTATAGTACTGCATTTTTCCAAAGTTAATATTTGTTTTGGCCGGAAAATATAAGGAATCAGTTTCCTTTACATATTACAACGAAAAAATAATTACATGTCAATCATATTCAAACGTATTGTTTTCTTGAGTCTGAAAAGAACAAGTCAATAAGTATCCGTTTTTCGCCATTAATAAAATACAATGGGTTTATCAGAAACCAGATTATTCTTACTACAACAACAAAAAATTTAGTTTGGGTTATTTAACAATTACTATTGATTCAGTATTCAATTTGAACTGAAATATAACTTTGCGGTTCAATCAACAGCAGCCTGACATCGGAAAAATATAGATTAGGAAGTAACCATCGGCATCTTGTGTCCTGTTAACCTAGAATACCAATAGGTTTTTCCTTTTACAGTTTCCCTAGCACCACCCTCCAACCGTTCTATGCAGTCGTTTCTCTAAAATACTGAGCATTGTGCATCTCTTGAAGTGTGAAAGATAGTGAATCGTTCTCCGCTTTAGTTTACAAAAGATCGCCTTGACCGATGAACTGCACCGTTGCTTGATTTTCCTTGTGTGGCTCGGCATAATAAAAAAGGATAACACAGAACTCGAAAAAGATATCGTGAATTCTCCTATTGAATAACGAATTATTTTTGTACACATTTGTATAAATTTTAAAGTCATTTGCTATGAAACTTTATATTAAATATTCCAAAATGCATTTAAAAGTGTAGCTCATGATCCCTGCACATATAAGGATCATATAAGTTACTTGAAACTTTATAATTACTCCTGGCCT
This sequence comes from Liometoxenus newtonarum, assembly GCA_030264535.1. Taxonomy (NCBI): domain Eukaryota; kingdom Metazoa; phylum Arthropoda; class Insecta; order Coleoptera; family Staphylinidae; genus Liometoxenus; species Liometoxenus newtonarum. Next base: position 51,022 of record JARJEB010008876.1, read on the forward strand.
TAGTTAACACTGGAAAAACTTTAAAGTGCTGCTCATTCCCTGAATTCCTTTAATTTTTTTCTGGGTTATGTACTGAATCGGTACTGGTCGTTCTGAACATCTTTCCACCCAGGTCCTAGACCAAGTAAAATTCTATAATCGTGAAACTAATTTTAAATAATAGTTAGTAGAGCAAAGGCGTATGAAAGAAAGGAGAACCATACAACAACACAAACATATCTAAGGCCTGCTAATCCTTTTTTTTTGCGAACGCAAAAATTAGCATAACAAAAAATACCTAGTTATTTGAAAGACTAAAAGACTCAAACTTAACAGAAAAAAAATATGATCATCAGAAAACTCATAAGAAAGAGTTAACAGAAATTAACCGTTCAAATGTTGACTCTGAAAGGATAATAAACCGAAGCTATGAATGAATATGCGCTGATTCAGAAAATGAATAAAAAAGGAAACACATGAAAGAATTAAGAGACATTAATCTATCTTATTGCAGCAAGAGTTCAACTGGTAACACCTGAGAAAGGGTTAAGACTAGCTAAATGTTTAAATGTTGATTCTAAAAATGTAGAAAAATTTCCGCAAGCATAAACATGATTTTGAGCTTCTGCTGCGTGACCATATTCTCCACCAGTTTGTTGAAAGTCAAACAAACCCTCGACAATGTAAAATACACAGAGAAGCAAAGTCAGCTTAGGCAGCAAAGGAAACCTTTTCTCTTCACTTCTTTACCGCATTTATGATTTCTCATTTTCGTTTTCCTGCATCGACTTTGGTTCAGCTATTTCCGCGTTTTGATAAAATGCGACAAGAAATATACGAACATATATTATACGAAGCAAGGAAAAACGTAAAGATGTAAAAAAAAATTTAAGCGATATCTGATTTTAATAAAGAATACTCTTTGTACATCTCCAAGCAAAGCCAAGAGGAAATAAGCGAGCAACGACGTCGCCATGAAAAAATCGTTTGCGGCTGCCAAAATATATTAAATTGAAAAACGAGGCACACAGGAAGTTGTAAGACGAAAACTGGGACGAACAGATATGGTAGAGTAATTTTTAAGTCTTGAACAAAAACGAAAGTTGCAGGATGTTATAACTTCGGACACAGATTCAATTTTTTCAAGACTTGACGACAATACCTTGCGTTGATGCAACATTAATGATGGCAAGATGTGAAACTTTGCAATTAACTTGTCACGTTGCTCATCATGCTCCTATTTCTTCACTTATCAAGAAGTAGGACCTTAGGGATATTACAGGATGTCAAATTTGAGCCAATGAACGTTACACGAGGACAAGTCCTATTATAAGGGTCGACGAGAGATGTCCAATCTCTTCTCTCATTAGACGGGGACTAGCAGGGAGCTGGCACTCAATCGAGTCGTGATGATTAGACACGAATGACTTTCGCTGGCGAAATTGGGAGTTTGAGCTTTTCTTCACGTTGCAAGGGGAATCAGTTTGTCAACCCGTGTCACGTACACGTTACTGGACACTTTGCTGTCACACGACACTTTTGCTTTTACCGAACTGTGGTGACACTTGAAAGTTAAAGCTCATTAGAAAACACACCGAGGGTTTGGCGAGGTCCATTTGTAAAAAAAATTTACAAATTGTACTTTGTGAACAAATTCGACAAATATTGTACAAATGATGCTTTTATTCCATATGCAGGAAAGGCTATGTTACAGGAAAAGGTCTACCGTTTTTTCCCCTACTTTTTACAACCAACCTACGTATTGGACATCAAAAGCTGAAACAAACAAAGGACGAAAATACAAAGTATTTAATTTATACAAAAAATGAATTCCTAATAGTAATTTAGGATAAATATTCATTCATCCGTGAATATTCAATGAAAATGTTTCCATTTACGTTTGTAAAAATGTAGCATCGAATTCATGCTACTGATTTCTCATTTTTCCTTTCATGTGAATATTTTTCAAATTTAATGAACATTTGTAACGTATGTGCAAGCCACACGGATGAACTTCTCTTTTTAAATACAACAGTAAAACGTACCCTCTGTAACATTTTCCGCCTCATTTTCAGAAAATGCTCGGTATTTGAATATCTTCATTTTTCTTTTCACGAACAATGGAAATTCAAAGATCTTTTTACGTGAAGGACGATTCATTTCCACCAACTTTACTTTGGCAACAAAAAAGGAGACAAGGAAAACAAGCGACGAAATGAAGTAAATTTAAACAACCACGCTTCCACAATTGATTGTCAGCGTGATGTATGTACCTAAAGGCTCGTTGGTTGTGCAGGATCAATCGACGGAAAAACCGAGCTTTTCGACTATAGAATAACGCAGTGCTTCCGCTCCCCAGTTTGCCCCCACAGCCTATGCAAATATTTATTGTACCTCTTTCAAAGAGAGACTTTTGACGTCTAACCAATATTTTGATAAATTCCAAAGATTTTTTTGGCCTACCAAAAAATATAACTAAAATATATTTGAACATATATAATTACTAGCTGAATCAAGCATTGTCCTTGCAAAGACGCATTTGTATTTGATTGGGACTAGAAACAAACACACGACATTCCCTAAGAATTTAAGAGAAATAACTGCTTGTTTTGTTTCATTATTTAGTTGTGTTGAATGAATGCGAGAATAGCAGGGCAAATTGGTCGATTCTGAAACGGACATTTCCGTTTAATTAAACCAATCCTCGAGAGCATATAAAATAGTACCACCTTGGTGAAATTAATTGCCGTGCTGCCCGGTACGTTTCAAACGGGGTTTGTCTGGCCCATGCAATACACACAATTTCGTCGGCGGAACTGAAAACGTTTACAAATGAAATAAATGCGCCCGATCTCTTGCTTGAAACACAAATTTGCGCAAATAGCACTTCATCCACTTGAGACTTACCCAAAAAGGATTATTCCCAGAGATTTCACGAACAGTTTTGTAAAACGCCTAATTACTTCCTTCGTTGCATTTCCATGCCAAACTTGAACGAAGTCTTACAAATGGCGCAACATAATCCGCAATTTTCACATAGTAAAAACTACCACTATATTCACCAACTAAATGTATCAAAAATAGCTAGGCTGCGGTCCTTGAATTCTTAAAATCATCACTGGTACATTCCGAATCCTATTTTTTCTTATAACACTCAGTGTTTTGTAATTGTTAGTAGTTATTACCCTCTGGGTAGGCCAGAAAGGAAAGTGCCCAGATATAGAAGGATGTTTTGTAATCCTGTATACCTAAATTATAAACATTCGCATATCGTCCCGGCGAGAGATCCTCTTAATGCCGCTCGCCCCCATAATTGCGCGCGTTTGCGTGTAATTCCTTAAAATTAAGCGATTTTCCGGTGTTATGAATCTCGCTCCATGCACGACGAGGCAACGCCAGCGAATAAAATTTAATTGTTCTGTTAATAGAAGTGAATTTCTTGGTGCTGTGCTGTGCTGTATTGCAAAACATAAACGTCGTCATAAACCAAACCAAACCAACCCTAAATTGCTTTCCAAAAATACGATGAGCTGCTTGCTCTATGAATGAATGGCATACATCGTGACAAGGACTATTAGCCCTTCGTGCTAATTACCACACAGCAAAAAGACGACGAAATTTTCCTTCATGTTGGCGTTAACGTGTCATATTAATTTTCTGGTAACTTAATGCGTCTGCAATTAAATACTGAGATATTTAATAAGACAAAGGACAAAAAATCGATTGCTGTCGAATTCAGTTAAGAATTACTTACGGGGAAACTAATGACTGTTTGCTCACATTTGTGAAACTCTTAAATAACAATGTGATCAAGTGGGGTGTATAAGCAAGCGATTGAGAAATAACTCCACTCGCCGACAAACGAATACATAAACTCAACTCGTTCTTCATGTTGAATTTACAACAACAGTTAACACGTCGCCTCCGGCTATACAATGAGGCTGCGAATAAATAAATTCAGCATTCATGCATTGTTGTTGGTTCGTTTTGACCGTCCCGACCGCCGCCGCCGCCGCATTCCCTACGGCATCGTTTCAACTAAGCTGATACATGATACATGCATGTGTGCAAAGAGACGATGAAACATTATTAAGCCTGATATTCGCATCCTGGTAGCCATTACTAGGATATTAATTTCATTTATGAAGCTCTCTTTTATTATAATTAATTATAACCAGTCAGCTAGTTAGAAGTAAAGTGCACTTAAAAATTGCGATTAATTTCATTCAGTTGCATTAGTTGCAGATATTTCTAAAAGACGGCCATTTTAATAGCTCCGAAAATTCGAAAAAAGCGACATATTGTTTATATCTTTATATAGTTATTTATTAAGAGAAACTGCTGTGTTAGACTTATTTATTTTTGTTTTTACGTTAAGTATGCTCTAATAAAATCATTTATTAATACAAACAGGATTAAACGGAAATTCCATTAAAACATTAAAAGGACGTGCACACACATTTTGTCGCTGAATATTGAATGAGAATCCATTAAAACTTTTTTAAATATACCCACACTAGCAACTAACTAATAGGTTTGGTTTGGTTCGTCCTTGTTTATTATCCCATTGGTATTTGGTTAAATTACATGACAGGACAATTTATGCTCGTCGTTGGAAAATACTTGCAGTATTTTCAAACTTTGTTTGCTCATAACGACGACATAATAAAACATTTACTTTTATTTTTTTTGCTAGAATTAATTTATAACTAAATAATAATTTGATAAAATGAAAAATTGTTTCCCCTCTCAACGTTTAGTGCTATGTTTTCTTCCAATGATTTGAAAAATATGATTTTGACTCAGTGAATGATGGCAGACACTTTCGTCACACTATATGTTTGAAGAAACAAATGTAGCGTCGAGGAAAATGTGTTTTAGCATTTGTTACCTAAAGTCACTTTGGAAAATGAAGCGTATATAAGGTTGAATAAGAAAAAAAGTTGCAATTTTCTCATACCAAAACGAATGTTACAACCAAAAACCTTAAAAGTCGAACTAATATCCGGTTAAATCAACTCGAAGTCATTTTTCATTGCTCAATGGAAGACAAGGAGCAGGGCAAATGTTGAAAATCTATGTTTGGGTTCAAGTCTTGTTTGTGAAAGCTACATATTGAAAATATCATTTTTCTTATTAACGTTTTTCTTCCACGCGCTTTAACTTTGTATGTTTCTATGGTGTTATTATACTCACAAACATTGATATTAATTAAAACTATTCGCGCATCTATATTAACACAACACTAATTAATCACAATTATGGACGTCTCAGTAACTGAATGATAGCATGTCTTAATGTTGACACGCTCCCACCGCATTATTGTTTACAATTATAAGCAGCCAGAGAAGTACTCCCAGCGGGAATATAGTGATATTGGCGGCGGCATCTGACTATATAAACATATGGGAGAGAGGTGTGTATAACGACGCTATTTATAGGCATAATTAAGCAAGTTCGGGTAGCAGCCAGGTAGAGAAGCCGATAATGTTCGGGATAGTGTACTACAACAATATAGGATGTTAGATCGTTGCTTTCTACGGCATAGGTACATACATTAATTACTAGTCTCTCGATGCAGCCGCCGTTGCTACCACCGCCCCAGCACCGTTATATCTGCGGGTGATATAGCCACCAAGCTACATATATCTACGGACAGCCATACGTGCAATGAACAGGGAATTGAAGTTAAACTCAAAGCTAAGCGAAGAGAGGGATCTTTAAATTGCTGTATCGATACTACTACTGTGATATGGGGAAGGAAAGCTACTACTAATGGAGTCCGGGATTAGTTTCGAACCAAGACGTATGAGTTTGTGTGGAAGCACCCTTTAATCGCGTTCATGCGGATAATACGAGCCAATAACACAAATCAGTGTTTCCACAGTAAACAACTGCTGCGTGATTCTTAGAGACGTGATTGTAAATCATATATTTTTATATGTAAACATTAATTTTGATATCTTTCTTCTTGTCGAGAGGAATTCGATTGAAACCATTTCTTGTTGATGGGATTCGAGTTCATCGTTTATGATACAGAATTCATCCGCATTTATCGTTATATGAGAAAAGATACAAAGCAGTACAATGTTATGTTAGATAAATAGTAGTTGCATGATGAAAAGTTGTTACTACATTTTCGGTATCAGCGTACTTACTTTCCTCGAGCATACAGAGTGAGTGTGCTTTTAATACCGAAAAAGTATTAAAAGTAAATGAAGACGTTCGTCTGGGCGGCGCGAGACTTGCTACACTTTTGCTTGTTTTACGACTTTTAAGTGTTCTATTATTCTCTCTTATATTCTCTGTTGTTATCAAATTTATACTAGCTCCAGTGCGAGTGAGCGAACCGAGATTGCATCAATATACTCTCTGTGTATACTTGCATCTTCCAACGAAAGATACAGAGTGTCGCATTAATTGCTTTAATCAATGAAACTCATATGATTTGATTCTATGCACTTCTGCAAAGGCCCAGTATAATAACAAAGGGCACGGTTGCGTTAGTAAATGAAAGCATGATATTTCATAAGAAAATCTTTTCCCTGCTTCATGGTTTTAGTACTATCTCATGCTGTCGGCATTATCATCACATACAGTATACCTACTTGAAAATATTAGCTAATATGGACTACATCAGATTTTATTACAGGTATATTGCTTCTTTAATCGCAATTTCTTATTCACACGAATTTGAAAAGTGCATTAAGTGTCAAACAATTTGTTAATTGCTTGATTGCGGACTGCAATTCCACAGCACCTTTGGAAAAATAAAAGGAAAATTATATTAATTGTATAACTTTTTACCCAGGTATGCAAATGCATATTCGTAGCTTCGATGCGTTAAATTCGCACCCGACCGCACAAATTGAAGTCATGGATTTTTTTGTAACATTTTTAAAAGTCCTTGCATTTTGCCATCGTTGTATCTGCGTGTGTGTGCGGGCGTGTTTAGATCTTCAAAGGGAAAATGAGCACTAAATGCTGAGATTTCGGATAATTCTAACTGCATTTCCATTTTCCTCCAAAGCACAAAGTCACATCCAATTTTGGTATACGAGTATAGCTCTTTTGTGTAAATGATGTTAACGTTCTTAAGTTGGTATACAGTCACGTATTGGTAGGAAGGGGGTAGAACGCAGAAACGTACACACTTCCATCCGGCGGCATGCCTTCGCCTTCAAGACCGAAACTGAATTTATGCATAAGAATTTCCTTCTATGATGAAGTTTCGTTTCGACGCCTTTTGTTTGCCGTCGGCTTTTATCTCTCTAACAGTGTACACCACTCACTGGTACACCCTCCATCCTCTCTAAACTAAACTAAGCAGTAGCTCAGTGTAAAACTTATTAAGACAAGATCCTTACCCTAAGAAGATTCTCCATGTTAGATTCATTTAACTTCGCTACAACATAAAAATATACAAAATATGTTAGACGAATATTAATATCATTATCACTTTTTCGATCCTTGCTCATAATGAAAATGAAAGAACCTCGTGTGTTGAATGTAGGTTCATAGAAGGTTAGCTTCCCCGGGAGTAGGTACTAATTGTATTCCAGTTAAAGTATCATTTAATCGATAATTATGAAAGACAGTAGCAAATGTACCAAAAATACTATTAGCCTTGATCCTTGTGCAATAACTATTTAATATTCATTCGATGCAGGATGTAAGGAGTTACACTCGCTAACTAGACCAGACACCAGATGATTATAGATCCGTTTAGAGAGCACAGAAAGAAAACTTGAAGCTGGAAGCGATCTGTAAGCCGCTATTAATGGGGTTATGGCTTTTCGCTTATTACTTTTTGGAATAATAACGAAACCCATGAAAGAAAAGCCGTCCCTAAAAATTCATACTTTGCTACAAATTCTCATTTTTTAAGGATCATCATATTATTCATTGAATCGATAATTGTATAAGAATAAGAAACGGCCGTACCATTTTATCAAAGTCAAGAGGACAAAGATATAGGAATCGGTGAAAAAAGCCGACAGACGTTTAGTCCTGGTCCTGCTACAGGACGAGCAAGTTCATGGAATCCCGAATCATCGAACGATACGGAATGGAGAAGCGTATGTCGTCCTCTAAAAAACGGAAAATATGAGAGTAATTTCTCTTTTTCGTTTTCCTTTTCGTTTCCTTTTTTTTCGTCCTGAAATGTATCAGTGCGTCGGACGTCTTGTCCACTTAATTTTCTAATAGACTTTTTTCATTGCGCAAATGAAAGAAGCAAGTTATAACAAACAATATCGAAAAATTTGCTTACTTACAATGGAAATGTAAAATTTCCAATAAAATAATGAATCAATCATATATAAAATAACATTTCTGTTCCTTTGTCTTTCCTGAAAGACATTTACGATGATACAATAGTTGTATTGTTATAACTCAGCAGTCGTTTTGTCCCCATTTGAAAATGGAAAATGGGAAATTGCCTTGTTTACTCTGATTTTATACTCGGCGTATAACATTAGCTTCCCTCGTTTTTCCTCAGATTTATCATCTCATATATACTTATCGTTTTTATTTTAATATTTATGAAGCAAACGTAAATTTCACTGTTGATAGCCGCACGCTACGCACGCATAATGTACTATTATAAAAACTGACAAAAAATTGATATTTATGTTTATGTAAAATAAATAACAAATACACGAAGAACCGGAGCGACTGCAGGGAGTTGGAGTGGGAGGACCCGACAAGGGAAAGTATAATAAACAATGCAAAGCACAAGAAGAACAAACGACCAACGACAGAACCCGAAGCGCAGGAAACAAAAGACAAGACAAGAAAAGCTTATGACTTATTTGACGTGCTTTTTACTAAACCTACATCCCTATATATAGTCGAACGAAACAAAATTTCCTAAAAAGTATTAACAACGAAAATGAAGTGCCCTAAATATAAAAATTGTCAACTTCGGTTGCGACAAACGCGATTGTTAAATGAACAACAAAGGGATTTTAATCATTTATCTCTCAATTTTGTTTATTTCATTGAATTCACATTGAATCCTGGATTTATAAGTAATTGCGTTATTGACCAATTCATTATACATTCAACATTTGTATTACCATTGTTGTAACACATAATGTGGACAGAAATATATCAATTATTTAAACACGTATAATTTTGGAAATTAATAATTCACTGGACAAAGGCAAATATGAACAAAGCTTCCAACTAATATCCTATGTAATTCATTCTCCATTAATTATATTTATTTCCTACTTTATACATAATAATGCTATGAAAAATTCTTTCATTGTAAAAAAATACTCGAGTAATATATATATATATATATATATAGTTATTAGCCGGGGAAAATGTGAAAAGGTCCTCGTGTGCAACTTTTAATTGGATACAACGTTGATTTGCACGTCTATAATGAAGATAAAAAAGAATTTAGTTGTGGTTTCAGATTCGAAAATGTCTATAAATGTAAAAGTCCACTGAATCGTTGGCGGTGAATAATTCGACTCGTTTCGTCCGTTGACAGATACAGTGCGAAGACGAATGACCCTCAATCCTTTACATCGAATGGGGGTGTCGTCCCGATTGCGTTGTCAAACGATCTCTCACTTTATATACGCGTTCGCAATATCCGTAACTCGTCCGGCTTTCACCATGTATCTCCAGTACTTCTTAAAGTTATATATCAGTAAGCCGGATACGCGTGCAAAGCACTTGCTTCTGTTCGTTTTTCATGTGGAACCGCACGAAATGAAACGAAGCGAAGAAGAAAGTGCTACCGTCGAATGGAAAAACGTTCATTCCAATTCCACTTTTATGGACGATAATTTACGAAATCGCTTCGATTCGTATTGCCGGCGCGCCTAGAGCTCGTCAGAGAGTCAAGTCCCACCCTTCGTCACATCAATTTATTGATCGATTGATTAGATTATGATAAGAGACCGAGCGTATAGGTAAAGCGTTAAGGAAATCGTGTATCGCATTTTGCGCCCAGTCGTGCACAGAAACCATCAGCGTTGGGACATAACAGGTGAATAATCCCAATTGCAGGGATTAGGTACCTTATACCCTATACGTGAACGTGGGTGGTTCATTCGACTTATATAGACGGTTTGATGTCGTTTAGGTGCGTCTGGGGTGGTCTGGGAGTGAATATGGCCATGCACGTTTACGCTGCCAGTGGGTATGCCGAAAATTATAGGATTTTCGATGCAATTTACTTGTTTGGCGATGTGTGAATTCGTTGACGAATTTAATTTGCGTCTCTGTAGCCCGTAGCTCTGCAGACGGTTCGAGGTAACGGCATAAACTGGATTTAAATCGCTTAGCTTATGAGAATTTACGAATTCATCTCGAATCAAAGGACAGGTAAATTTGTTAAACCGTCAGGAGCCGAGCGTAAGAAACTTAATGTATTATCAAATTACACAGAAGTAACTTTTCTTCTTTGCCCGTGACTAAGTAGAATTATTATTGTGACAATTCGAATTATTCGAAACAATTCGGTAATGGCAAGCAAGTTGAATATTGATATTTAGAAAGTTAACAATGTAGTAAAGATATGATTATGTTTGGAGAAATATTGAGGCCTTGTTTGTATCAATACTAGACACGAAACAATAGATATCTCATTTTTATGCATTCCTTTATCGTTTTGTTTTTGGTTCGTATTGGAAATATTTTCTTATCCTATTGACGAATATAATATTTTCTACGGAGAGTTCTGGCCCTTATATAATGCCAAAGAAAAGGGAAAACAAAGAAACGGATAATAATCAGAAGTCACCCTGTCACCCCTTCACCCCGTCAACCGATAACCGCAATGGAAATATAGGAAAAACAAACAAATGCAAATATGCCTCCAACGATCTTTCGTTATGTTGTATAAAAACATCTTATTTCTATTTGTGTTTTGTCGTTTTGTGTGTACGTGAACGTAAAAATAAGTGGAAGAATGAACGTGAAAAAAACTATAAAATTCAATGGAAAATAGAAAAGAAAAAGCATGATGTTCCTCAGGTTCACGTTCCTTAGTTCATCAAGTCGCGAAAGAGAAAATGTTTCCGCTATCCGAAGAAAAAAAATAAAAAAAGTTACTTTTAATGTCTTTTCGATCGATTTATAACACTCCATAAAGAGCTTTTTAAGTTTTATTATCTTTCCTAGCGTGAAAATCTCTGAATCCTTTTATAACTTTTAATGTTCTACATGATAGCCAAAAAGAAGGTAAGGTCAATGACACCGATCCTCATTAATAAGCTTCAGCATTGCGAAAATCATCCCTCTTCGTCCACTACCCGTCAGGACGATGAAGCTGCACTGGTGCATTCACGAAAAGCTTAATCTTGAATTTATCATGAGTTGTGAATTCGAGACAGAGTAAATACCTTCTGGCTTTTAATGCTGGTACGTCTATGACATAACTACTTGAAACATTGTAAGCTATGCAGTTGATTGTCATTCACTCGAAGATTGCGATGGAGATGGAAATGAAAAGGGCGATGGTCGATCGAATTTACTAGGAATGTATAACCTTAACCAGCGTTGACTACTAAATACCAATCTATCTACCTAGTTACCATCCAAGTCTCAAACAATTCAAGATATGCACTAGTGTAGATCCTTCGAATCAAAAGATGAATTAATTTCGGAAGGGAAATCCTATTCTCCGGAATTAATTTTGGTCTGTGTGTATGTGGGTTTAATATTTTGATTAATTTTGGACAAACCGAACGATCCATGTTGATAACAATGGAAGAATTATGAGTTAATTTTTATTATTTCTTTGACTAGGTGAATTTGCAGCGAAAACATCGTTACATGTATTCATTGGACGTACAATAAAATGATGTGTTTTATCTTCCTAATTCTAAATTATCAGTATAAACTCACTCAATTTGTGGATACAAAGTACAAACAGTTTCTAACGTACTGATGACATACCTCTTGACAAAAAATACTTCCATTTGCAGAGTGCTATTACAAAAGTTGTAGGGCACTGGATGGACGTCTGCCGTATGCTTTTTATTTTATTTTTTTACAATAATCACATTCGTATTCACATTCATGTTGATATACCTACCTCTCTTCATTTTGGACGTTTTTGAGTGGCTTCAATGTTCGTGGATGAAAAGCACATCAGGTTTCGAAATATTATATAAAAAAAATGTAAATACGAAAAACGCTGGTCCCGAACAAAAGAAATAAAAATATGCTCGAGTGGTGAGTTGAGTTGAAAGGGGCAATTTTGGTTTTTACCTCTTCGCCTGTCCTTGCTGCGAATGCAGGTTCTTTTTTCGTCCAATCTGGGATGCCATTTTTATTTTCCTGCCAAACCAAAGGTATTGTAAAAGAAGTAATTGTTTGGTTCAAATTTTGGCTCACCGAAAATTCGAATCCCTTGAGTCCGGAAAACTGATTTTTCCGTTTGAAATTTTCATTATTTCCGATTAGAAGGTATAACTACATTTAGCACATGCTCGGAAATTGAATCCGAATATTTCGTTTAGCAATACATACAGCGAAATTTTTTTGTTGCTTATAAAAAATTAATGTTTGATACCGTAAATTTAAATTTGAAACTTTGGAACAAATTTTGGGCAAACAACCAGTATAAACGAACTTGTTGGGTAAGTCTTGAGTTGCTTGGAGCTGTTTGCTGTTTTCGTCTGGTACGGTAAAATATTTCAAACGCTGACAACTAGAAAATTAAATCATAATATTTGCGCTAGTATTTGTAAATGTTTTGCGTTGCGCTGGGTGCACGTTCCACCATCCCCAACCCACACCCAGCAATCCGTTTAGATTTCAGACTTTCCATTCCTCGGCATCGTTATTTGTTTGCAACTCCTGCATTTACTGAGGCGAAGGCAAAACTAACAATAATCATATTACATGGTACATGTTCAGTTGATGGTATAATATTGTAAACCTTTCATTGTGTTACGACCCACATTCATATGCTTTCAGTTGTTTTGTATGTAATTTCTCTGTTTTCTATTTTGTGCGCCGTCCTATGAACACTAAATATATGCCATTTACTTTGCATTTACTTTATTGTGTGTTTATTGCAATAGTTTTCATGCATTTGCACCATTTTCGTTTTGTTTTCAAGCATTTCACTGATGCCCTGACAACATTCCATCAGGACAACCGAATCATACACAAGCTGTTGATGCGCTTTACTACATTAATGCTTATTGATTGGCCTGAAAAAGAATGTTCCACAATTGAATTATAACTTCAAACTGCACAAATGATAGGAAGACTAATTGCAACAAACAATGTAACATAAAACTTTTCAGATAAGAAGTAAATTAATCTTGTGTAAGTGCCGCTAAAATCTATCAAGATTTAACGAGTCCTAAGCAAAAGAGGGAAGGGTTCCTGACTCCACTTCGTCTTTTCTTGTTCTCTTTTTGCATTGCTGGACTGCATGCTTGTTTTAGTTTTTTTTTTTTTTTGATTTCCTCCCAGCTTTCAGAAGTTTCGTTCCTCTTCATTTGGAAAAATAATGGCTCTGACGGATTTGAATGAATGAATGAAGAAGACACAGAAGAATGAGAAAGAACGTTGCATTTAATTAATGAGTCTATTGAAAAATGATGCAATTAGTCTCGTACCCCTTTCTTCTTATTTAAATTGAACAAAGTACTAAGCATTATGAGTTCCTAAATTTATTTTTCCAAATACATGAAACTAATTAACTGAAATCCTCTGCATCAGTTGCTTTCAAATGGAAGAATTTCCACGTGCAAGCCCTGGCTTTATTTAAACGGGTACGGATGGGTCTTTTCTATTTAATCTATTTTGTTGAATTTTCTGGTCCCGAAAAGCTCCAATTACAAAATTGAACGAAACGAATTAGCCAGCCATTGAAATAGATGTTGTTGAGTTTTAATCTCGATTGGAGCAGATTGTTTGATATGGTTTATACAGAGGATGAAGCTGTGATACAAGTGACACTACAAGTTGGGGTGTCGGAACGTGAGAAGGCTTCACCAATCCATTTTAATTGGAAAAGTAATTTGCCGTGTAATGAGAATCAACTTAAGATATAGCTTCTGCTTGAGTTCCGAGCCAACATCGTGCGCGGAGCTGAAATACTATTAGGTATACCTACCTACTCGAAACTTACTCCAAAATGTGTTCACTTCTATTCCGAAATTGTCACTTGTTCCATTGCAAATTGAAATGAAATATGAGCATGTGACGTCCATCATTAATTTTGAAATTCCAATCTCTAATGTCATTAAATATTGAAATACATGTATTAAATTGAATTGAAATCGGGGAGCGACAACCAACAAGGATTATATTATGATTTACACTGATGCCCACGCGATCTGCATGTCTATCCCTTGCCTGTGCGTAAATGCGGATGCGGATCGGATATCCAATAAATGACTATCAAACTGATAATTAGCTATAATGTGCTGTGAATTTTAATAAAATGCGTCGAAATACGAGCATTATAAATATAGAAATTGCCTGAATTTGAAAGTAATATTTTCCGCTACTTTTTTACGGTCCCATTATTTATTTGCTTTTATCTTTGACACATTTTTGTTTGTACATTATAAAATGCGAATTAACAAATTTATTTCCGTTAATTCCAGTCAACATCCAAATGCATATATCCTTTTGTAAACATGCATACATTTCGTGGGTGCATGTTTATCCTAAAAGTACAGAGAACATTGCTGCAAATTATTATTCAAAACATAACAACAACTCGACTAACAACAACAATAGTCCGACATGAAAACGCCAAGCGGTAAACCGGACAGAGCGGAACGGGAACGCCATCGAATTGTTACAAACTACTCTCTGGAGTTTATAGGGTGTTCAAAAGAAAAGTCAATATTTGCGATCAAATAAAACTATACAAATTTGTTGGGACACTTGTGTTGCACGAAAACGTGAAACACACACACACACACACACACACACACACACACACACACACACACACACACACACAGTACCATTCCATTTTACCATTTAACAATAGTAAGTGTAAAATTTACCTGCCAATGTTGGCCATTAACCATTTGTCATTATTTTAAACCAAAACATGTTAAACCTTGTTTTTATACTTCAACCGATGTAATATTATGCAAATAAATAACTTAAATAACAATGGGCATGCAATGCCATTATGTGATGTCCTCCTCTTCTATTTTTTTTTTCAAAAAAAGGCACAAATATCTCATCTTGCGGTGAGGTTAGTTATGTGCTTGGAACACTGAATTTGCAAGTTTCCCCCTTTGAATTTTCACGAGTTAATATATCGACGGCCAGAGAAAATACCTCGTTGACTTTTATTAGTGGGCTTCCTATAAGCTACTGTAATTCTGATCTTCTTTCATTATATTTATTACTAACAAAATTTATATGTTGTGTGTTTTCATAACAAAACAAACGCAAGAATAAAATAAATACATTAATTATCAAACATTTCTGCTCCTATTACAACACTCAGTACATAAAGGCTTACGCCAAAAACTTGAGAAAAAAAGTACTCAATTCTTGTTATTTTTGGAAATAATGCAAGGATTTAGGAAGGCTTTATATAAATAGCTTAATAATAAACGCCAAGCCAACGCACGATAGGAGCGAAAGAAGTTTCACTTCCTTTGCGTTTTCGAAACCTTTTCCATTTTCTTACATAAACGTAGGTAGGTCTTTCCTTGCTTGGTGGCTTGCGGTAACAATTTTGAGTATCCGCGGCACTAGTAAATCTACTTATTCTCTTTCTTCTATACCATAAAGTCGCTACTGTGGGGTGAAGTAGTGGTCTGTGGGAGAAAATGAAAATATACAATTTTTACCAACAGTTACTTTGTGTGCGAGTATGAGTATGAGAATAGTAAAAGAGGAAAATAGGTAGGTACGTTTCCTGGCGTCGATTCCGTGCGTACTGACCCGTACTTCCCGACTCACTTATAAACGATTTATCAAACACTCTTTTATTGCCCTTAAGGACGGGTTTAACATTTTTACACAACAAAAAGGAAAACTGTTATTTAAGTATACGGGTTGCTATTTGTGGAAGACTTAAGGTCCTCAGGATAATAATCCAATAAATGTGAATAACAAAAAGATATTCCCCTTAATAATTGCCTTTGTGAAATTTATCGAGCGACAATTCTTTTTTTGTCGTAAAATTGTACACGGATCATAAATTTCATTCAGAATAAAAAAATTGTTGCGAATAAAGGACCAGTAAATTATTTTCTTCTGCACTCTGAGTATTTACGAGTGAAAATTTGTAATTTCCATGAAATATGCATAGCTCGTAATTGAATTGATTTGGTTTTACTGTTAGTATTTGAATGCTCGTGGTTGTGAACTGTTTGATTATGAAACTTGAGAGTTCAGAATTCTGAAACCCACAAAATTACTTCCAAAAACAAATATTACTAGACCCTGGTCGCCGTGTTACGACGGCAGTTCGTGTCGTAAGAAAACTCGTTTAATTAAAATAGTTTTTAGGTGAAATTAATTCAGCACCATCTCAATATACCTATTTCGACCACACGTCGATATGGACCCTATCGTTTCGCTATACCACCCCGTAGCTATCAATTTCAGCGCACCCCATCGTGGAGTGAGAAGATTCGAAAAGTTGCGGTCGTTATCAGTGTAGAACGCCCAGAATAATACTTTCAAATTGCTAAAAAACAAAATGAAATATGTTTAACACCAACGGAGTCTTGATAACAAAACCAGTAATTTATGCGTGAACAAACATCGTTTGATATTCGCTCTCTAAACCGAGTGTTGCATTTCTATAGCTTCAAAAATATTGCGGTTATATTTTAATGCATTGTGCATTTTTGTGATGCCTCGTAGCTGGTTTGCTTTTAGGTTGAAGACCCGACCGAGAAAGGGAGTAATGCGAAAATCGTAAAAACTTACGGGGTCGCAAACAACAGACAGACAGACGAGCGATAAGAGGGAAGCCGATCGCTTTTCGGTTTACTTTATCGCTGTTGTTTTCGACTCGCTTAACTAGCACTACGACAACGACGACGACGACGACGACGATTTGAAAGACACTCCGTCGATATAGTAAATGAATGTCGTTCATAAACCGGATGGATGGATTGTTCCATCGTGTCAAAGACGGATAGATAATCGTAAAGATTTGCAGTTGTTTTCATGCAAGAACTACCTAGAATTAAACGAAAACGAAATCATTATTCATATGCATAAACATTTTTTCTTGATCGTCATAATTTCCAATTAAGTTTTTGGTATATATTTCCTGGAATATAAGTATCAAAATACTATGCCAAAAATTTGTGTATGAAAACATTACTTTCCTGACATCTTTGGTAAATTGGTCAGTTCAACAATTCTTGTGGTAAGTGAGAAAAACACTCATTCATAGTAACAACAAGACCGGAAAACAGATTAATATAAGTACTTGAAGTATCAATACTTATGCTTTGCGTGTTTTCCACTTTTCATGAGCGCTCCTTTTAGAGTCCTTGTTCCCTTTCTCATTTTCTTGTCGTACTTTATTCCAACACACTTCTTAATTAAGAGTAAGAACGTCGTAAGCATTATATCGGAATTTCCCATTATACTCGCAAGAAACGTCTGAACGACAAAGATGATATGATGTCTGCATTAATTTATAACATCTAACAATCTCAACTTTAAGGTGGAAGTTGTAGAAGCAGGAGACAGTCAGGAAAACCAACAATGAAACAACGAACCCTAAACTTGATGCGGTGCTTGTCTTCTTCGTCTCCCGAAATGTTTGCATTGAGTAAAGAAGTCCTTGTCGCTCCGATTCATGATGGCTTGTATAATAACTTTAGTTGTCTAACATGCAACGGTAATGTACGGAAGCACCTAAACGCTACTTCATGTGGGCAGACAATCCGTGAAGAAAACGATGATTTTAAAATCGACATGAATCACTCCATATAGGTACATTTCAATTTTGTTTCACACTATAAAACTCGTTAACATAAAGCAAATATACACATCTTCCAATGATTGAATATATCAGAATCGGAGTCGAAAGTGGACATCCACTTTTCCACTTTATAAACAGAGGATTTAAAAGCTGAAATTAATAAAGGAAGCAAAACTTGAAAAATTGTTAATTTATAAGTTCGTCTTAGAACTGACAGCTTGTGGGGCTAGAGCCCTGCAGGCATTTGGCTATCCGCAACAATTGAACAAGTTGTTATCTGATGTTTCCTGATATAAGTATATTCAGAAAATAGGAAAATCAGAAAAGTGAAAAGTTAACTGCGAACATAAACACCATGAAGGAATGATTTATCTCCTGGTCCAAAACTGGAAGCGCCCAATTCGTATGATAATATTCTCTACACATTAGCCCAATAAATATTCCCGCTTTTCCAATTCCTACGCCAACACCAACCCACATAGAAAATAGACAATCTTGTACTACAGTTGCAAGATCTCGAATTCGGAAATGTCTGTGGAGTTATCACTTTAATACAACACCCTCCAGCCTCAGCCGCTTACTTCCACATACAGAGGTTGTCTGGATTTAGGGGACCGCAACCGGTAGCACCGGCGAAACGCTAATGTTAATTTTATTTCACATAAATATTTACGTTAACCCACCTCAGGGCGAATGGCATCATTATCATACCTCACGAATGAGTACATTCTTCCACCACCCTCCCTGTTCTACCACATCATGCTGACAGTTGAGTGGATGCTCTAGACGCTTTCATCGTTTCTCGTTGCCGAATTAATCTCATAGTTTTCGACTCTTATTAGTAATGGCTAAAGAATATCTATGTGGTGATGAAACGCGAGGCTCTAGCTGGAAGGGGCTTCGTAAACAAATTTGGCTTAGTAGTGCTATTAAAGTGGTTCAACCAAAATGAAAGGTTTCATAAGGTTTCTATGCGTAAATACTACGTAAATAGTTTCTATATTTACGCCGCGACATCAAATGGGTAAAATGAGCATGTTTATGTGTTCATGAGAGGCTGAAAGCTATTTCCGACCAAAAGTTTGTGTTTTATTTAATGCTAATATCATATTACGCTCGCTTAAAGTAGCAAACTAATTAATTGCGTACAATTCTGCCTGTATGCGTATGTCGTCCATAATTATTTCCCCATATATTCCCAAAGGATATATAGATTTAATTGAAGCAAAGTAAATTAAAGAAAAACAAACGCCGTCGATTTGGCTCTCTGAACGTACAAAGTGAAAATTCAGTTGCTAATTGCCAATTTGGCAAAAGATAAAAATTCAACAACAAATAAAATAGGAATTATAAATGAAAACGTGTCAACGTGCCATTTCGATGATTGATTATACGACTTAATCCACCTTAAGCCCATATACATTTATACAGGGATATGTGCGGTATGCAATGTACAATTTTATCTCAATTTTAATGTACAATATTTAATTTTTATTTATCTTGTTGATGCACTCGGTATAAAATGGCACAAAAATGAGGAAAAGCGTAACCGGGTATATGTACACGAAATTGTAATATTGAATCGAAGTGAACATTCAACTCTCATACATGAACGATTTTGACGCACAAACATGGAAAACTACTAAATCCAGAAACGATTTTTGACAACCGAACGGAGCACTGAATCCCTGCATACAATTTCTTATGCGATATGTTCGGATACATGATGTACATACATACAATGCTGAGGAATAGCGAAATGGAGGAATGGAAGGTAGGGTTATTTAATCGAAACCTACACTCCACCCAAGGCAACCCACCACCCGAACATAAAATGTAATATCTGTCAAGCAGGTTTTTCGCGTGCCGGAATAAGATGAATTGCAATCGAACACCATTCAAAAAACTCTGCCATCCAACTCCAAGAAAGACAGTGTAAAACATATCAAATATACTGGTATTCTTTTAGTAATGAAAATTGATGCACCCTGTAGAAAGGAGCATGATGCATAGTTGCATCCCTCATGCTCATATTTTCATCTTAACCCCTATCTGTGTTATGGATTTGATACTCCTGGTTGCCCCTGCAACTGCTCCACTATATTATTATTGATACTGCAGCACATCTTTCGGAAACCGTTTGCTTACGATATGTGCATGCATAAAAGGTTGAGTTCAGATGCGCATCGTGTGCATCATCCGTGGATGGATGGAGCAAACGCGGCGAAGAATTTACATGCAGATATTGACGATGAAGGAAGAGGAGGTCTTTTGAGGAAAATATTTTTCATCGTATCACATCGTACAAGGCAGGTGAAAAATAAACGACCCCCGCAGTCCCAAATCCAACCCAACCGGGTCGCGATCGCATGAATGATTTGTGCTATTGCAGCCTCCAGCTTCTTCGAACAGATATCCATCATTTTATCGAATTTTGTTCGTTTGCGCACCAATGCACAATTTACAATTTGCCCCTTTCGTGCTTCTCTCTGGTGCTTCAATCAGAAGTCGAAAAAAGCACATGAATTAAAGTTAAAGTTTAGGGCGCACACAATTAGTTGTCATCCTATTTGAAAGTTGTTGTGGGTCGCATTGCACTTCAAATAAATTAACTTCTCCAGCTTGCTTCTGATTGCGTGTTTATATAGCATTTCCGGTTTTGACGCGAACGAGTCAAGTGCAGATTTTAAATATCTCCGAAGCGAAAACTCCTTCGAGCAACCCTTTTGCTTGCGACACCAAAAAACCTAAAACTCAAGACCCGATTGAAGGAAGTTGACTTAATCGAGTTCGTATATGTTATAATATTAAGAGGGTTCCAGAATCGGCTCCAAAGAAAATTCCGATTTCATCGGATTACAATAGGCAACACCAAGTATATCTCGTGCATAGTTTTGGGCCATTCTCGCCAGTTTCTCTCCGGTTTGCATTATGCATGAGTAGCATGAGCTTTAAGAGATACTTAAGAAGACCTCTAGTTTGCACAAACCACCCGTTGTTCCTTATTCAGGACTCAACTGGCCAGTGGCAGTGGGCGTTAGATCTAAACTGATACATGAGTGCATCAAACATTAACACCCGGTTCGGTTCATTCGAATGAAAAAAATCGATCGCCCAGCCCCAGTTGAATAATAAAAAACCTACCTAGCCATTTATTCAAATTAAAGTTTTTGTGCGAGAAACGACCAATAGTGAAATTTATTTATGATCTAGGCCAGGTGTTGTGCGATTCACGCCATTTTATTATTTTCTTTTGCTTCTTCTCATCCTCTTCTTCCGAATGTGGAATGACCAATTTCAGTTAATTGGTTGTAGCTCCCAGGAAATCTCTTCTAAAATTGTCACACCCATCTCGACAGATGAAATCTTTCTTCCTTTTCCTCTTTCTCCTTAGTACATTACCTCTAAACACTCTGCACTCGTGTATTGTCTTCCTTGAACACTTCCTTGTGGATGTGTTCATGTCTGGCAATTAGTTTTGGTGGCTTTATTTACTCGCAGAATATACCTCCACACTAGACTAGTCGTAGGAGGTTTCAGAGGAAGGAAGCTGGAACAAAAATAGGCTTCTTAATCACTGCGTTGTAACTCTCCGTATTACCTTATTACAGAAGCGATGAAATATGGAAGTATCAGGATTAATCGACCGAAGGCAATTACATTGAACCAAAATTCAGAGAATTTCCTGAAAATCTCAAGTTGTCTTGTCGCTTACTTACTATTTTAATAAACTCCTTGTATATCATGGTATATAGTGCAAGGTGCGATGAAGGTAAGCGTCTAAAACATGTTATATCACACACAGTTGAGGGGGATGTAATTTGATATTTAACGTGGCTCGAGGCGTGGGTTCTTCGATAGATGTTGATGGCGCTGACATCGACGACACGATCCTCGTCGATGCTTCATAATTGAATGTAAATTTTGTGATGATGACTCCGGTTCGTTCGTGTTGCCTGTCTTAGCTTAGAAATAGCTTCCAGAGAATTGGTTGGGTGCAATATCCAAGTTGGACGTTAATCCCTTAGTGATGTGGATCAAATTCCATAGGTTTCTCCGTTTTGTTGACAGTTCTGGGGGTAACAGTGCGGAGGGATAACCCAGTACCTACTTATAATCAATTTAATTAGCAAACTTGTTTTAAACAAGTCAATTCAGAAGAATGTGCAATATTCAAAGAGCAAATGTTGGAATTAAGACCACTATATGACGTAATACAAGCAGACATTACAATAAGGCGGTTATAAGTCATTATTACTTGTACTATTCGCTCGTGTGCACATAATAAAAGAATGTAATATTATAAATCCTGCGGAATTATAATTCGTTTTTTTTTCTCGTTCAGTCTGTACGGCCCTTCTTCGCTCGGCGTTCATTATTCGTTGTGTTCGTTTACGAGCGAATAAAAATAATGTAATAACGCCATTTATTAGAATTCTTAAACGCGCACGAGTATATTCGAATGCTAGAACAGCTATCAAGAATGGTAGAGAGGAACAGACAAATGAACAAAGTATAGAAAGCGTTGAATGTGGTGATATTATTTTTTCGATTTTGCTTTCCTTTTCTGCGATCGTTTGTGTGCATGTGCCGCCGCCACCGCGATAATAAAAGTTTGCGAAACGGCCACCGCACCTAACCGATAACGTCCCATTTAAAAAGTAAACACACGAACGCGAACCCACATTTTATTTTTCGATAGTGCATGGAAACAATGCACACGTTATGAAAAGAATTGTTACAAAAACCGCTTACCATTGAACGAACAAACAAAACAAAGTTAGTTCTTGTTATGACTTTATAGAAAAAGTAAGACTAATTCAAACTGTAAGAAAATATCAACAATTAGTTTAAAGAAACAATTCCAGTTCAAGTTCTAAAGTTTTTAAAATTTTATCGTTAATAAATATATTTTTGCATAAACAGATTAGTTAAACCGTATAAGCAAGTGCATTGCGTCCTGTATTTCAAAATATATTTATCATTTATTGACAGACAACGGGCAACGGTCAAGATTGCGTGAAATCGTTGCCGCGGCAAAAATGTATTAGTTCTTGCGATTTTGGCAAAGCTTCCACAATCGTCTGCCAGAGAGCAAACTCATAGAATGTTAGGCGTTGTATTAATGACCTCATATACTAGGGCATATTTTTTAGATGTAAAGTTTTGGTACACTGCCTATATTCTCGGAAAACGAATACGCTACGATAAATTGCAATTGCTTTAATGTGAGGTCGCTTTTAGCATAAGTAGCAAGTTTTGAATATATTCTGTTGATGTTGAGCATTGAGCATTAAACGTGTATTAACATTTTCACATGGAAATTCGATTCCTTCGCAATTCAGCATCAGCAATAATTAAAATTTCTTGTGCTAATGTTTAAACTATAAGAACTAACGCCTTCTTGAATTGGCATTACGTTAAATGAGTAAAAATAATTATCACTCTAACAGAGCAGTATTTGTGTTGTTTCACAGTAAAGCTTTTTTGTTTCAAAAAATCAAATTCACCTATCTGCAAGTCACGAAACGGCAAACATCAACAGAAAATGATGAGCCGCAAGGAGGCGAGTAAAGAATTAATATTATTGCCATAGTAATAATTTAACATGATTACCAAAAGGTCAATAATGATTAATAATGTAATTACTATTCATGTTCCTCATTCACGTTCTCGTTTAATAGCCAACTCGCTTAAACTAATAAATGTAGATACAAACAAAAAGGTCCCATGCTACACACTAACTATATGTACCTACTAGGTATGTGCTTGTTCGGTTGGCTGATTTACCGTGAGAAGAGCTTATAAATATTCAGCACTAATGCATCCCTCATTATGTAGTCAAAGAGCAATCCAATTTAACCTTGATGAAAATATTTAAATTATCAGATTTTTGTAACGTCCCGGTCGGAATGCAAATGACCCCCATCCTCTTTGATCCTGGGAGATCTACACGGCACACTGTAACCTTCAAATTTCTTACCTACTTGCCACCTCCGACCAACTCTAACAAAAAAAAGTTAAAAAGAAAAAAATGTGCAATAGAATAGGGGTTGGAACGAATGAAGAGTCACGAAAATAATAATAATAATAAGGGCGCGCAATATACCTGTACGTGAGCATAATTATTCTAGCTATACTTTTGGAGAAGAATATAGGGGTTGGTGTAGGAGAAAAATAGCTTTTTTATGATGGGACAAAAGAAATGTTCAGTACCGAAAACAAAAAACGGAAAAGGGTGGACACACGGCTGGAATTCATAATTTTCGGAAGCCAGTGCGTGTTCAACCCTTTTGTCCGTGCTAGCCGTAGCATATTGTCAACAACATGCCATGGCAGATGGGGATGTTAATTTTGTCTTAATTCCTTAAATTTTCTAGCAATTCTCACGTTTCGAGTGGCGTAGAAATTAAGGAGATAAATTCAACAATTTCGTAAATTAATAGGGAGTGAAAATTACTCATTTTTTGTTGTTGTTAAATTACTAATTTGGTGACCACACTCTACTTTTCTGCAAGTCAACTGTACTAGGGACATGTGTGACTCTATCATTGTTTCATAGCTTCATTCGCATTTATCGACTTACGTCGCAGCGCAACGACCTACATACCCTACACACTCATGTAGTCAGTCACAGAGCAGCACGTCATTCCTTAGCCTAAACTCGAGTCTCTTTCCTTCATGGGTTTTGCTTGTGCTTCGATGCAGTGAATGACTTCGCTTAGTTTATAAGTTATTACAAGTTCATGTAAGTACATTTAATAATTGCGACAGCATCGCACAATAACGACTGCTGTTCAATTCAATTAAAACTCATGAGTCAGATGAATAGTCATGTACTGCCAATTGAAATAATTTCACACGCACGACTTACAATTCTTTATTACGAACACCTAACATTGACGTCTAATTATAGTTATATGCGACGGGCGCAATCGTATCTACCAATGAAGGAAGGAGGTGGAAGAAATAACTCAGCAGTGAATGAATTTCGGTTATTAAACATTCTTGTCGAGCTTCAGTTTCCACTGCGAATTGTATATGTGCGATTTTGCTATTCCCAGTTGGGAAGTCGATTAAATACGAATTTTTGTTATCCAATAATCCTACATTTACATCATCGCTTTATTATTTATTAGATACAAATAGTAGTTTCCGGAGTTTCTTAATTATAGGACTCGGTAATGCCTTTTTGCAAAATTTCATTGGAATGTTTTCGGAAGGTTTTTTATTGGGAATGCGCGATAAATTACTACGTCTGTAATAAATTCATGTTTTCATAAGTTAACTGCTAAAAGTAAATACTTCCACACCGTAAAAAACATAAATTTGTAATTGCACAGAGCTTTATTTAATTTTTATAACTGCGCCGGTGGTCGGAACGGCGCATATTTTTAATTTAAAACGTCACGTTCTCATTCATACTCGTACATATTCATTTAAATATTTGACAAAGGGGGATTACATTGCGGTCGCCTGTTTTTTACACTTCGTGACTTTATATGGTTAAACTTTTCCCTTTTCTTCGTTAAAGCTCTTCTAATATATCAAATAACGGATAGATGACGTGACAAAACGGGACGTTGACAATTCCTAAGCTTTGCGTTTACTATTACAATAAAAGTACGACCGTTTTTCAATTAAAGCGATACGAAAGGAGAAAAAAGTTTTTTTTTAGATTTAGGTATACGTTAACCATACCTTTTCTTTAATTCGTATTTGATGCTTATTTGAATTCGTTGACTGTGAAAGTCGGGAAGAAAAACGCGGATTAACGCGCGACGCAAGGCGGAAGAAAAAGTGTTCGCAGAGATTAGAAGCGACAATTCTTATAAAACGAACACCACGGGGAATGATATTTCTTATGCATACCTATAATTTTTCGTTTGCTTCACAGCTCGCAGATCGTCGTGAGGATTTTATTATTTCATTTGTGAATGGCGGGGCCCGATAAAGATAAAGAAAGAGGCGCTGTAGCAGCGGCGGCGCAAAATTGAATTTCACGCCCTTTGCATTGAGAGAATAATTTTTACCGTTTTCTGATTATCATTATTCACAACTACGAGTACAAATAAAATTTGGTATTATATGATGAGAAAGAATGAATTATCTGATGGAAGTCCGCGGCGCTAGCGAACGACATTACGATTGAATATTAATGCATGTTAATTGTTAAGAAGAAAAAACTTCTGGGTGTATCATAGAAGTTCCTAAGTTTGTTCTGTATGAAAAGAAATAAATATTTGGAACACCATGTAGAATAGTGCAGGGTATACTAATGTATAGCAGTAAAACTTGAAAAGTCCGAAACAACGGCAATAAAAGTCGACTGCGAAATTTATCAACTCAGGCTTTTAATCACACATAATATCCACCCACGGAATAGGCACGCCGTTAAAAATTTGCCGCGAAAGAAGAAAGAAGTGTAAATAATACCGCGAACTGAACGGACAATGAGAAAATAAAATTAAGAACCGACTGTGAACTCATAAAATTTGCTATTAAGTTGAGTGCCAACTTCAACCACAAATTTTAAGAAAATCAAAAGCTCAAAGGCTGCTTGCTAGTGAACGAGAATACAATATCTTTTACATGTGAATTTATTGTTTCTAGTGCCTGTTCAATGAAACTTTTTTAATAATTTTTATAGATTCGCCTTTCCGATGAATCTATATATATTTCTTTTCTATCTTAATAAAATGTTTATCTCGTGGGAAGGAAGCACAGAAGAAGACTTTGGACCCCCATGCAGCCTTTTGCTTGAGTCCTTCGAGAGTGAGTCCTAAGGAGGTTGGGAAAATTGAATATTTTTCAATTGCGACAGCGTCTGGATAAAAAAAGACGAAAAAATCGTCTTAGTTTGCAGCTCTTTGTCACGGTTTTCCAGGCTGTTCAGCAATAGAAAGTTATAGGGTTCGCGGATCAGTCGTCTTGAACGACGCTAAATAAAAATGTATATGTCACAAAAATGAAAGAAGACAAAAAGAGGAAGAGTTGAAGAGAAAGAGCAAATTAAATTATTCAAATTCAAATAAAATATATGCGCGTTCTTTTATTTTTATTTTATTTTTGTTAGTCCTTTAGACGATTTCTGTCTTGCGCTTGAGATATAAACGAAATTACTCAAACATAAATGTTCAGAGCTTTGAATTTGTTAATGTTATAAATAATTAATTGAATATGAATAAGGTTTACCTGTATCCAGAAAGGCATATAAAATCCGGTGCAACAAAGTAACGCTGCCGCCAAGGACAATGTGGCCCAAAGTATGCCGACGCACGTCAACGACGTCGCCATTGTCGCGACGCGTCGCACTGTCCAATATCAACTTAAACACTATTAAGTCTTACGACACCATCTCGATTTCTCAGTTATTCGTTCATCGCTTTTCACATATTGTGGAACAACCTTTCTACGTCAAGACAAGATAACGAAACACATTACATTTCCCCCCAATCACATCACGAAAACACGTACTAGAACTACATCATTATAGATATAGTATGTATTTCTTCCTGCGTTTTTGCCCTATTCCAATTCGACTTCGTCTTGCTCTTGTGGGCTTATCGTCGTGTGTTTACAATCAAGTCGAAAGAGTTTTCTGGAACAAAAGGCAAAGTAAGAATTAATTTAGTACGAAAACACGAACCACGTACTACTTGCTTATATATAGAAGCTCACAGCTTAGCATATATTCTATAGACGCGCCGCTTCGCGGCTCTTGGATGCACTAATTTTGTTTTTTGAAACTTTAGAGCTTCGCGAACAGGCTTCCTTAATAGATAAGACTACGGAATGAATTATGGAAAATGCACAAGTACCTACCCTAATAATTTAGAGAAACTATGGCATTCAAAGTGAGAACACCCAAAAATTAAGAAAATAAAATCTGATAATATTTTCTTTTAATTTAAATAGGGAAAATGAGAAAATAGCAAGGATATGCAGCGAAAATGCGAAACGAAAATTAATTCCAACGAAATGTAACTTTAGCATATTCATACCCAACAAACACCTATACAAACTGTTGGGAACGTGGGAACTTTTCACACTGTGGGAACTGTGGCCAACTCCTCTAACCTATCGGATCTGAAACTGACTAAGCCGCGAGGGTATCTTCTAAATTATTAACGCAAATGTTTTATTCATCGGTAGATACAATGTTAGTAAAGAGGTTTACTCCTACATAAACACATAAATTTATTTTGCAATTGGTAAATCCTAGCAAATTGTTTTTGATTATTTTCATATTTTGCGGTTGTATGCGGTTTTCTGCGAAAATCTAAACAATAATGAAAGGTCTTTGTAATTGGCATTTTCTAATTGAATAGCGGCGTTGGGGTAATTTTCCCAGTTGGTGTGGTGCACAGCAGTCATAACTGCTAATGACAGAGTGTGAGTATAATAGAAGAAAAAAATCCACAATAGTTTTAATTAATTTCCCTGACAAAACGGACTCGCGTCTAAGATGGATAAAAGCAATTTGCAAATATAAAATAATTAAAACTTTTAATGCTTCACTTGCTGGGATTGAAAAATTGGACAAACAATGGAAGACTTTCATTTATTTCTCGCAAATCATTGGATTATGATTTGTGCTTCGTTATAAAAATTTTTAAGCTGCACAATAAAAATAAGACATCAAAATTTCAATATAGGAAATCGAAAACTTTTGGGTCCCTTTCGATCAAGTCGCATGGATACAAATAAAAATCTAATATGGACGTTTTTATCCATTTTATTTGCACCCGAGGTCGCCTCGTTTTATTCTGGTTACGGAGGTTAGTTTTACGGTAGTCGGTGCGCTTCTTAAAAGGGTGATGCAAACCGGAATAAACCATAATCGAACATAATCGTAAAATTTAAAAGCGTGCGGTGGTTCGATGTGCCATGTATAAACGTCCTCCCGTTTTCACAGTTCCCATCCAACGCTAACTTCTTCCCGCTCATCCGTTTTACATACTGAGAAGTTCTATATCTTATTATGCTAAGGCTTTTCCGTTTATGCAGGGTGATTACCTTATAGGAAAAAAGAAAAGAAAAATATAAACAATCGTCTTCAAGTTCATATGTAACACGCAGTACCAGTTAAGGATCAATAACATGTTTCAAGTATCAATTTTCAATTTCCGTTTTACTTTCCCTTATCTGTATTTTCATAAAGAATAGGTATATCACCGCACATTTATATTGGAGTTTTCGTCCTTTTTCGTCCACAGTTTTGTAGTCTTCTGTTATCCTTTTAACATGCAGGGTGATTTGGTTTGTGGTTAGAAGGATTTGTGAGTCAAGATCAAAGGGGTTATTTCGAACAATTTTCCAGCCAAATTGCTACGTTCTTTCCATTCCTTTTTGTTATTTCGTTGACTTTTGATTAATTTTCATATTTCCGCGGAGTGCGAGCCTAAAAGAGTAAAATTGGAACCGTGTATAACTGTCGGAATACGCGTATAAAACATGAAAGTGGTCTTGAGCTAGGTATGTGTGGGTGAGGGTGCATGACGAGTACTGCACGAAATGTGCTTCAGAAAAGCTCGAAGTCGTGCGGCTGTGCTGGAAAAGATTTTAGGCCAAGTGGTATAGGAAGCGAGTCGGAAAGGTTTTTCTTTTACTTTTCATTTTCTCTCTGGTTGAAACCGAAACGGTGGAAAGCAGGCTTGTTATCGCGTCACGCATTCTTTTCATTGTTTTTTATTAATACTGCACATATATTTTTTATGATTAGCTCATTTTTATTCGATTTCGGTTGCTTTTCTTTCCGAAAGAATTTCATCTATTGGAACAAAAAATGCACATTATAAACCAATTCTTTAATATTACATTTTCTTTTGTGTCTTTACATTTAAACAATACAGGTCAAAGAAAAACAATGTATATTTTAATTTTATCAATAAAAAAGCACATTTTGTTGCGAAAATACCAATAGAATCGTTAAATTTAGACATGTTTTTTACAATAATTCAATACTCCATCACATATTTACGGATGACCGTTTTGCTTTAGGCGAATCCAATGATTTTTTCTTGTAATATTTATTTGTTTGTAAATTTCAAGCGACCACATATGCAATGTTGTTAATTTTGGAATTATGATCCAAAACCACGTGGTGATAAAAACTTTTATCACAAATAATAAAAATAAATTCATGTTCATCAAAACTCATCACCTATTCAATTAAACAACAATTTTGAAGTTTGCACTCATCTACTAGCTTAACTAAGTATATATACTTAAAACGAAACAATTCATAAATTTAAGTTCAACTATTTTATAGAAATTCGAGTTTCTAATTTGGACAATAAACACTATCAAAAAACTAACAAAAAAAATCTTGTGTTGTTCATTTGTTTCCGGTATTTACTGGATGAGCCGCGAAGCGCCGTGTATCAATAAATTTTACCAGCTAATTCAAATGACGAGCCGCAAAACTAGGAGTCAAACACACGTTCATTCAAATCTCGACGCTCTCAGCGGAACAACAAAGTTGAAATTTGACAGGAAGAAATATTGTTTTCCAATTTCCAGTGGTGCGCATGTAAAGTGAGTTTCTTTAAAAGTTAAGTAGATTTTTATGATTTTAAAACTTTGTTGCCCTCATCTACATTCACACAGGCAGTGCAACCCCAGTCATGAGCGCATTTACCGCCAGTTCGTCGTTCCGTTTTCTTTTATTACACGTTTTTATTTTAAGACTACGTAAAGAATATTGCGGTAGAACTTGTTCATACAGCGTGAGTGATGAAAGATCAAAGCTTACAAGAAAGTACTACGGAACAAAATAGAAATACTCTGGAACTGGAAGAGAGAAAACGATGAA
Source organism: Liometoxenus newtonarum (assembly GCA_030264535.1). Taxonomy (NCBI): domain Eukaryota; kingdom Metazoa; phylum Arthropoda; class Insecta; order Coleoptera; family Staphylinidae; genus Liometoxenus; species Liometoxenus newtonarum. The sequence goes on from JARJEB010008876.1 coordinate 81,732, forward strand.
AACTTTTAATTGTGAATTAATAACCTTTCTTTTTCCCTTTGTTACTTTCGATACGGTGCTAATTTCACCAAGTGCGCAATTATTGGTTTCTTAAAAGGTTAAAACTTCGCCTTTTGTCCACAGACCACGACTTGGAACGCCAGCGGATATGATTTAATGTGCCGGTACAAAAGTGCAGTTAACATGCAATACCTAATTGTTGCTTGCTAATTAGCCTACAATTTAAACGTCTTAATTAAGAATTAAAATGAAAAGCGACAATTAACTTTAATTATAGATTAGATCTACCGCATGTTGTTAATTAGAGTAAGTTATTTTTACATAAAAATTAATGAGAATACTTACAAGTATTTCATCCAAGCCAATAATATTTTAACCAAACCAATAACTGAAACTTTCAGCGATTACATCAACAGTAACGAAGTTGCGGCGCACCTATTTGTATATCAGTCCAACGATGTGTGTCTGTTGATGGCGTCGCGATGCTCGCGTTGTGGCTGTAAGAGCGCAACTGAAACTGCTGACTCCGACCCACAGCCACTCACTCGTTCGTCGACTCGCGGTCGTGGCTGACTCCCACCGATGATGCTGGCTGTATCTGGACCAGAAAATGTAACACTCAGTAACTGTAAGACCTGGACGTTCGTTCGTCGAGGAGATTCTCCCCATATGAGTGAGAGAGTTTCCCTTGGGCGCGTTTGCAGACTTTTCTCATACACACTTTGTGGATGATAGAATGATGTAAAGCCAAACTTACTAATGAATGGACTACATATGAATTGAATTAATTAATATAAATTAAATTTATTTTCGCTATATTTAAAGTGTAAGAAATCTACATAGTATCACTGTGTTCACCGTAAATGAGAAATTGAACCAACTTATAAATATTCATATCTATAATTTTCCCGTTTGCCAAAAAAGTTTGTAAAATTTGAAGTGCTTTTTGGGGAGGAACTTGTTAAATCAGTTTTATTGACGATTAAATGAAGCAAATGATATTCAAAGTCTCAATTTGTCGACCATTCTAACTAAAACTTATCCTACCCCTTTTTAATTTTTCGACTGTTGTAGGCGCTCTGGTAGGCAAATCCCGGTCGAAAGGGGCTGACGAATTCTTTCGTTGTGAGAGGACCTATTCCAAATTCCACAACGTCTCACATCCGCTTAATATTCGTCCTGGCGAGTTTTCGTGTCTTCTGCCTAAAAAAATATTATGACAAATTAGAATTTCATTATGCGAAACCGCAGAACGCATTTTCGTTTCAATTCAATAATGCGATGTCCTTAAATTTTCATTTACATACATATTTTGTTCAAAAAAAAATGCAAAAGTATTTTAGTTTAGTAGTCTAAAAAATTATGTGCATTTTGTGTAATTTTAAAATCAATTAGCAATAATTGAATATTTGTGTACATTTTCTACTTTGATATGATTATCACTAATGCATTTTAAATCGATTTTACATAAAACTATACTGTGAATATGTGACGAATTCAAAAGCAAAGAGTGCTCGTAAAGCAGAACAATTATAAAATTACATTATGAAATAGTTTACAGCGAGTTTTATAAAACTGCATGTTTTTATTTTCCCTTCACATCGTAGGTATGCTATAGGAAAGTTATGCACCAGCGGCTGGTAAACAAAACGCAGTTTTCATTGAAAAATTTTACATAATTAATAGAAAGCATAATAATTATTAAATCAGAAAATATACAATTAAATGCTCTACCCGAACAAGTCCCATAGAAATCCCCCTGACTAAAATTTAATTGGTTTTTAAATTTTACAGGCTGCAGTCAGTGGAATTCAGTTTTCAGTGAATAATTTTACATAATCAATAGAAAACACATAGATAATTAAGTACTCTACCCCAATCGGTACTTTTCAAATCCTGGTCAGTAAAAAATTCCAAAAATCCGTACGGTTTTATGTAATTGTAAACTTATTTCCATATATACCACCTGCTTATAAAAATAAAACATAAATCATTTGATATCAAATAAATAAATATAAATCTACAACTTGTGTTTGATAAATAAAATAACATATTTTTTGCCTTTGGAAAATATCATTTGCGTCATGACACTCTCGGCGTATTCAAACACGAATCGTTCCATTTCTAATGACAAATGAAATGAATTTATGTGTATTTTTCGATTACATTTGCATACTGATAACTCGTTATATTTTATTTTTTTGGCTATACATACATATATATCTCCCCCCCCCCCAATCACGACAAAAATAAAAAATATTGACTCTCATATATCAACATAAAACATTCTTATACAGTTAAAATCTATCTTATCAATTCACTTAAGTATTACATTTTAATTAAAGTGATGTCGGAGCAGAAAGTTCTCCAGTCTCCAGATCGTACTTGTTCATTGTGGCATTACAATTAAGGTGAGATTCCTACTACTATTTTCATTCATACCTATATGAAATGCGAATTTCCCTCTTCTCGACTTAATTGAATTAAAGTTTTCAAATTAATTTTGGAAGCTACACATGTATATCACTGTTACTGCAAAACTGTAACGCGGGTAAGTAAGTAAGTAAATAATCCTAGCCAGCGTTGTTTCCATCGAGGCGGTGCATTTATTTAGTTTTTTTCCAGGCATCTAGTTCAACACATACTGAGCGTTCAACGAAAAATTTATATTCACGTGTCACATGATCATTTTATAAAAATGTATTTGCATTTAATTTGTAAAACAAGCAAGAATTTTGTAACAAAAGAAAATTATTGTCAAAATACATTTTACGCACTGTATGTAATGCGCGCGTGGACTTGTTCTGTTTACAGATTAATAGAAACAATTACATAACAAACTACAAAAGTCGTACGCAAACAAATTCTCGACTAGAGCTCAACTCGACTCGACTCGACATTACACATTACGCATTCATATAAATTGTACAGAACTCACACGAGTGAATCAAATGTATCACGATGTGTAATTAACTCAATTAGTAAGTAGTAAGAGACTAATTTACATGATATAAAGAGTGAAACAGGACTCAAGGACAAAATAAATTTTAAGATATGAGTGCTTAAAAATTATTTTGTAATACTTAACATTAATGTAAAATTTCATTCGTGCTAATACACAAGCCATCGACCCGAGAGTACTGACACACCATGAGGCGTAAATCGTCCTGCATCATTGAGTGACACTAGTCATATTGCTATTGCTACTGATCCCATGAAATTGAGTAACCAAGAGCCACGAAAGGGCATAGGCGTGCGCAGGAGATTTTATTAGGGTGTGCACAAACCTGAAATTAATTTTTCCCACCTCTATTGGTGCGCCATTTACAACATCCTAAGAGGCTTCAAAAATAAAGAGTTAAGAGTTAAATGTTAAAATATTGGGGTGTGCCAGTGCACACCCGGCACACCCCATGCGCACGCCTATGCTAAAGGGTACTAAGTTTCAAAACACACTCGGTATATCAATTATATACATACGACAATAAGGATAAACGTAATAGCTCACAATCTCACAAAAGGTCCTACACCGCCACGCGCAGGAACAGTATCTCGCAATAAGTTTGTAGATAAGGACTAAGGACACGTCCCATTAAGCTCCAACGACAATATCTTATGAAGCTTATTTTCTAATTGCGCTTTATACTTATACCTAGAATGGTAGCACAAGTACCTACTGACTATTATAATTACGATTTTGTGATACTACACCATTGCTTTTGGAATTGTCGTCCACCTGATATTTTGAAATATATTTCTAGATATATAGATACAGATTACGACATTAATTTGTACGAAGTGGAACTGGGCGACAATAGGAATGTGTTCCAAGTACGCAAAGTGTGTGGGGCGGTAAGATGGGGGAAACATTGTTCCAGACGTAAAACGTTTACGAGTGTCAAAGTCGTAAAGTTTCATATTTCTCTCTGAATGCGAATCACGAACGATCGGTAAATCACTTCGATATCTTTTTGCGTTCTACAGATGCAAAAACTGAAAAAAGACGCGGCGGTGGTAATAAAAGAAATGACACAGAGAAAAATAAAACAAGGAATAAAATAAATAAAAATGAAAGTCGCGAATCGAACTCAACGAAAGAAGAAAGAGGATGAACAAATTACTTTTTCTTGTAGTGAAACTAAAACTTTACTCGCTTTTTATATTTTTATTTCATATATAATATGTAAGTATATATTTATTCTGAGTCTGTCTGTGCATGGGACAGTGGCACACAGATAAAGATGGGAAAGTGGAACTAGGAACAAACAAAAGCGTAAAAGTCAAAGGCCCAGCGTCCCGATTTGCATATCAGTGCGCATTGGGCAAAAATGTCTCCTAGCTGCATAGCTAGGCAGTTTTTTTTTTAAATCGCTGTGTGTGCTGATAATATTTCATTTTTTCTCTGCACACAAACGTTTGGCTTTTGCCGTTTTGTCCTTTCACTTTAAGTTCTCTTTTTATGCATGCTTTATTTCCGGCCCTGAATTAGTTTCAATCAAACTCGAAGTTTTAATGTTCGTTTGCCAGCTTTCAAAGTCAAAGGCGACTAATTCCTATTGTCTTTTCGGGCACTTAACATTTTACTAAACGTAAGGACAATACCAAACGCAAACCATTCAACTAAACGTGTGATAGTTCTCTATGAAGTCAACATTTGCATATTCCAGAGAACACGAAAAATGCAAAACTTGCTATCTACGTTGGAAAACGTAAAGAAATTAAACCGCAAGCAGCACAGTGTTATTATTAATTATATACTTAGAGCACTTCGTTATATGTTAAGGTTTAATGCTCTTTTCTGGAGAAGTGGAGTTATAATCAATTAGGAAACGAAATGCATAACGAACACTCACCATAAATTAACACGACCACGATCAAAAGTGGAAGAAATAGTAAAGAAGCAGTAGCGAGCTGCTCAGTGAATTTGCCACGAATAAATCTGATAACAAGACATCATTGTGTCAGAAAAAAGGCTTGATAAATGTCGGGGTTCTTCGAGGTGGGTAGTCCATTCAGTTAAGCACCCAAACAGAGTGTAATGTTTAACTGGACTTGTCGGTTTGTGGCACATGATTTCAAAACCACATAGCGAACGCCGACCCATTCGCTAACCTTGAAAATGCGTTTATTTTCATTATTCATTTCCATGTGCCACAAAGTGGCAAGCATCAATAAAACAATTGTCAAAACTCGACTTTTGTAGATGGTAATGTAAAGTCCATATTTTCGGTTAATTTCGTGGTTTAGTGGAATTAGGAAACACTCGGTTGGTAAAAAAGTTGACTGGTGAATAAACAGGACGTAAACAAACGAAATGTTGAGTAGAAAGCAGATTTTCGTAAACAAACAAGGTTATAAAGCTTTTTCCTCTCTTCTCTTATATTACTACAAATAAAGTCGGGCATTACTTTTGCTTCCATGGAGGTATGCATCTCTTGTTTTACTACGAACCTAAATACCACAAAGTTTTTTCGTTTTTTACTTTCCGACCATATACCGAAGATATATAGGTATAGGAAAGTAAAGTAATCGGAAAAATTTTTATTTTTCCTTGATTCGTGGAGATCCGTTTACCCCACCTCAAAAGTCGACTCTTTTATTTGATATCTGTCTGCCCATTCGCACCCCACAACTTTCCGACCGTATCCACTACGATTTCGTAGAACTAGTCGATCATAAAAGTAATTTTGATCGGAAAATGGAAATGACATTCATTACGATTTACTATAATAACTTTTAATATCGAAGAGCCAAGAAAGTTGTGCGGTGCGAATTTATTTCTTACTTTGGCATTCGTAATTGCGAAACACGAGGCGCCCGAGTTGACTTCGGAATCGCTGGCAGCTGTCAGACTGATCGCGACCAAAGTCCCGAGAATGCCAGCCAGGTGGCCTATAGTGCGCAGCCAGATCTATCTCATGAGCGATATCGCAAAAAGAAAGGAATAAATTCAGGATAATACAATGCCCAATGAAACTGGATTCAAATTCAAAATTTGAATTGAAAAGAATATACTAAAATGTCAAGAGAGAAAAACGTTAATTGGATACTTTTTTTTTCTTAATAATTTAATTTCACTCTTATGCCTCGTATGCACCTAGTTATTATCAAACATTTCGATTTACTTAACTTATTTTACTTAACTATGTTGGTTGTGATGTATCGTTGTAAAATTTTTAAATTAATATACTTTTTTGTCGCTTGGTCGCCCAGCCGACCTTGTTTTATCTTGCTACCATAGTCTATAAGTAAATAAAGATATATTTTCATAATTTATTTTAAAACTACGTGTAAAAGTTTATAAATTCATACATGACGATGTTAATTTCGTGAGTACGTGGACTTCTTAAGTTGAAAGTAGACGTGTCTTAATTTTGTGAAAAATAAATTCATTGATTAGTGAAATTCGAGAATATCGAAGATGTCGCTGAGCGAAAAATACAATCATTATCGCATAAAAATATTAAGTAACTATTAATTAAATATATTCTAACAAATTGACTCAGGTTTATTTTGATTCATTTTCGTTTTAGATAAAATTTATGGCCACCTAGCAGCCTCAGTTTTCATCTACGTACATTTAAAGGTAACTCATCCACTTAACATCAAATCAAATAAACAAACTAATATAAGTACGCTCAATTCCAGAATTTCTTCCCGAATACTGGAAGCAACTTTATGTTGAAACTACTCACTGTGCTACTATCACCCATCTTATTTCTTACGATCTGGACGTTGAAGCTTGTCAAAGGTGTTGTAGAATTGTGTCTGAGATGCAAAGAAGGCGATGATTTCGTACAAATGGTGGACGGTACTGATGCCT